>PXIH01S0041462.1:0-12282 GCA_003024985.2 Euperipatoides rowelli
GAGAAGTGTGACAGTTGAACAGGGTCAAAAATTCCCATTAAATAAATTATAGCTTCTGAGTAGCCTACATTAAAAAATCTTTTAGCAGTTTGTGTGAAACAATGAAAACGATCACAAACCTTTAGGCAATAAAAATGATAATAGTCTATTTTGTATTCGTTTTTTATTTTTAAATATTAATGGAGTAAATACCATACGTTGCCACATTTGTTCCAATTTTCCCAGGAGAAGAAAAATATAATATTGTTTCATGGCTAGCCACATTTACCCAAGGGAAATGTAACTGGATATTTAACCATAATATTCATGTCATGTCAACTAATGCCATCAGATAATACTAATGCTGTATTAAAGAAAAGATTTTAAAATAATATATTTATTTAATCTCTTTCACGATTTTGTTTTTTAAACTTTCATGTAAAGAATTCAATTTTGGCAGTTTGTATACAGTAGAGTCAAAGGCAAGTTAGGCAACAGTATTCTGAAGATTGATATATAGAAAACTAATAAAAATGAAATAATGATCCAAGTTTAATATAGCCTAAAGAAATAAAATGTTGATATCCTCCCCAATGACTTCCTGTATACAAAAATGTCAATGATAAATTTAGACATGATTAATGAATGGCATCTGTAACGTGAATAAAAATAATAATACAATATTTGTCACTAGATGTCTCTGAAAGTAAATTGATTTCTTTATTGTTATTATCTTGCTTATGTTTCTTATTAACCTTTGGACTATGCCATTATTTCCTCTATTTCGAAGTGAATATTTAAAAAAAAAAATTTCAAATCTAAAGCATTAATTTGTATTCTTAAAATTTTAATTGAATCGTTATTAATTATTCTTTTCTTTGTTAAAATGATAATTATTACACTATACATTATATTTCTGCTAAAATTAATGAGAATATAATCAAAGAAAGAAAAAAATGGTTGTTCATATTGTAATTTTCCTACCAGAAACACAGTAAGATATTATTCCCTTTAATTATGATAATTTCAATGTTAACCCAACATTAGTTCATAATTTGGTTTGAAATGACAAAGAAATACATCAAAATAATTAAAAGCTTCATTAATTAATTTCTGCATTTAATTGGTTTACTTTTCACAAAGGCCTCATATTAGTCATTTTGTACCTTTTAATAATTTTAGATATTAAATTTAAAATTTCAATGCAAAATTAGAATAATAATATAATATCAAAATCTTGAAATCAAATATTGAATCTATTTTAAATGAATCTAATAATATAGTAATGACAAGTATAATTGTTTGCATGACATTACAAGACTAATGATACAAATATAATCTACTTTAGTCAAGATAATTCTTTGACTTGAGAAAATAAGAGGAAAGGTGTAATAATTAATGGTGAACATTGTATAATCACATGACACACACACTTTCACTGTGTGAGTTTAAAATTCCTATTTACAGAAGACTGTCATATTATCCTTATAACAATAAGCCACAAAACATAAAAATAAAAGTTAAAGCAATATATTTAATAACTACTAATGGTTTAAACATAAAGATGTGCTACATAAGTGTTTTCTTCACATGCAATGCTTTACCACTAGTCATTGTGTTAATCTAATATGATCTCACATGTGACATCCCTTTTTATTTAAACCTTCTAATTTCTAGTTTAAAAGCTCATCACATTATTGTTACTTTACACAGTAATCCGTTAAAGGTCAAATGTAACAGATTTTTTTCTTATTGATTTTCAAAGATAATTACTTAAAAAAAAAAATTTAAATGCATAAAAAAAAGTTATTTAAAGATAAAATTAATAAGATTCCTATCCTGTCTGAGATTACGAAAAAATAACATTTCAAATTTTCTTTTGGTTTGAGATTATTTTGATGACAGAACTGTTTCTAGATCTGTTTCGGTCATGTTGATTTATGCTGTAAATAGAGAGATGTTCCACTTGTAGTAAAGTTTGTTTTGATTTTTTTTAAACAAATTAGACCATAATAGTAGAAAGGATAATTTTGATGATCATTCTGTACAAATATTTAAACAATTAGTCCATATGACTTTAGCTGTCGAAGATAGCGATGGCTGTATAGTTTAATATAGTAAGTACCGGTAGCCTACTGTTTATTTCTCAACTCTGATGTAACAAAATGTCACCCTAAGTGTATACAATAGACAATGTTGTTTTAGGGCTAAAGAAAATTGAATTATAAATAACTTTTTTTATTTAATTTTTTTTTTTTCTGGGGAATTATTTTTTTAGTAATTATTTTTTAAATCAATAATAATAATAAAAATTTAAAAAAATCTTACATTTCACCTTTAAAATAATAGTTTTTTTTTTTCACAATGTGACCTGTTCTTGTTTTCTTTCTTCATTTATCTCATGCTCTTTTTCTTCCTTTACTTGAATTTCCACTAAATTCTGTCTTTCTTGCTCTCAATTCCTTTTCATTTCTCTTGAATTCTACTCCTTGTTCTGTTATTATTTTGTAGTGTCTTGGTTTATCATTACGTCCTGACAGTCTTGTTTTCACAAGTGGTTCAGTTTTATATTTAGATTATAAAACATACATTGCATCATCTTGGTGTAGTGGTTTTAATAGAATTTTTTTTTTTATCAAAATTATCTGTTTTCTTTGTTGTTCTTGGAATTTTACATTCCTTTTGTCTTTTAACAAATTTGTCTTATTTGTTATTCCATTTATTTTTCTTTTGTACATGATTTCAGATAGAAATCTTATTTGTGATGTTATGCATGTGTTTCTGTATTCTATAATGGCTAGACATGGTTTTTTTTATTTCACATCTACTTGACAATTTGTATATACCATTCTACCACACCACATTGAATTGTGGGCAGCGCTAGAAATTAGAATTTTTTGGTCGTAGCCCACCGGACTACCACTCTTAATGTACCAGTAGCCCGGGTGTTTTTGTAGTAGCCCAAATTTTATGTAGAAAAACAAACGAAATAAACAGAACATTTTTGCTTGTTTATTTTTTTTTTATTATTTTGATACATACAAAGTTGATACCCTAATAAGTCTACAATAATTCTAATGCAAGTATTTTTTATTGTAAATAAAAATACAATCAATCGCCTGTTTTTGTATAAATTGAATTGTTAAAGCAATAGTGAGTTAAATTTGCCATTAGCCAAATTCAAATTTACTTCACAGATGTACTGTAAGTTTAGATACTATTTTTATATGATTTTTCTATTGTAAATTTATGTAGTTATAAATTTAATAAAAACTCGTTAAATAAATGGAAAGAAAAGTTAAGAGATTTATTTCTCTAAAACTGAATATCTACACAGACATTATATAAAACTTACTACTAACTTGTTCATTACTATAGCATCACTGTTGAAACTCTTTAGNACAAGCTATCTNTAACAATAGACTTAAAACTTCATTAATTAATTAACAGTAACAATCTAAATACTTCATATGTAAAGTTCAATATTTTCCCTTACTGGAATATAAATTAATATTACAGAGTGCCGACTAATGTAAAACTGATATATTTTTTAATTTTCAATTTTGATGCTATTTTATATAAAATTACAATAAACCCTGCCAGTCTGAAATTCCGCCTAATCCGAACATAATTTTTTTTTTCTGATCATAGGATGGAGATAGATGGAAAGTCTGAGATCCAGAAGCTAGTACTCTAGCAGCTGGATTCCGGACCAACCATTGTCCTTCAAATGATCAATTTTTTTTTAAAAAAAAGGCTTAAGTTATATAGAAATTCTGTACAATCTGAACACAGCCTTGTCCAGATTAATTTGTACTAGAGTGGTTTTACTGTATTTATTTATTTGTTTTACATTTTGACTGGTAGCTTGACGGGCTACCTCAAACTAGCAAGTAGTAGCCCAACCAATTTATTAGTAACCTCAGGCTACTGGGCTACCACTAATTTTGAGCCCTGATTGTGGATATATTTAACTTGAAGTTGCATGTATAAATGTCCAGTCTTTTGCAAATTGTTTAAATTTCCAGTTTGAAAATGTGGACCATTGTGTTTCTATAATATATCTGGTATTCCATTTCTAAAGAATGATGATAGT
The DNA here is from genome assembly GCA_003024985.2 of Euperipatoides rowelli. NCBI lineage: Eukaryota > Metazoa > Onychophora > Udeonychophora > Euonychophora > Peripatopsidae > Euperipatoides > Euperipatoides rowelli. Next base: position 4,076 of record PXIH01S0041462.1, read on the forward strand.
GGTTTCCTTGCTTGCTTGCCAAAGTTCACTCAATTAATTACTTCTCCCACTCACAAGAATAACACTATTGATAAGTGATACTCAAATTTTTGTCACTCTAATATTCACATCCTACCACCGACTTGGATCACAACACTATCATAACTTCATTTCTTCAACAGTCTATTTCTTCACCAGAAAAAATAAATAAATTAGATCTAGACATAAATCAAACGATTTAGCTAGGGACATTCATTATCATTTTGGATTGGTCCTCATTTTATTTATTGACAGAACTCCATTTCACCACATAATGTTTTCAAGAGTATATATTTTTTTACACTGTTTGAAATTTATTTTCCAATGTCTTCTGTGTGTATTAAGGAATTTATCCACAAGTGATTTAATTCCAGCATATATAATATTATAATTCAGCATAGGCCTAATAAAGCATTGAAACTCATTAATTCTGTTATGGTATCTAATCTAAATAGCTATCTCAGTCGGAGATAAAAAAAAAAGTTTACCAATTTAGTTAAAATAATTACAGGAATTAATAATAAAGCTACTAGCATCTCCATTCCTAACCTGTCCATTGATAAACAACCTCCTTGATCTGTGAGTTCTTAAAATAATTGGTTATTGCATACAAGCCTATCCATTTATCCATATTGGTACTCTCAAATATTATAATCCCTATCCCATTAATCTGCCACAATTTTGTTTCAATCAGCTTAAGTCAAACGTAATTTATTTCCAACTCTTGATAAAATTCCTCTGTTTATACTTAAAGAATATGCAGTGGAATTGACTGAGACTATATCATTTTGAGTAATTTGTCTTTATCAAACAAATACTATCCTTGATACTGGTGAACTTCATATCTAGTCCCTATCCCTAAAGTGCCCAATCCATATAATCTGCATCAAATTAAACCCATTTCCATAGTCTCTCCTATCTCTATGATCTGTAGAGACACATCAATTTTGATTGCTAACTTTGATCTCTCCCTATTCCTAATCCTTTTTGAGTTATGAGTGGTTGATTTACTTGTCCATATTTGGTGTAATATGTTCATAATGACTTGAAAATTGTGAGAGTAATAATACGATCATTTGAGGCATTTTGGCATTGATTACATCTTTATCAAAAAATAGATTTAATCTATACCAGATAGTGACATGTGTTATTGGTTAGCTTTCATTTTGTCTAACTGGCTTTACATAATTAAAACTCACTCTAATATACCATCTCACTACTATATAGCATCCTTAATCTTGTGGCTAATGATATTGCTTGTAATTTAAAATTTAGATTAAAATTGCACTATTACTTGACCATCTCTCTATTCATTCAGGACTTCAACTATGAGATGTTCAATCCAGAATGGATAGAGTGTAAATCAATACTTCCTTAGTTGAATTATCTATAAATCTGGAGAAGTGTTGATTTATGACTTCCGCAAGATGAAATCTGTCACATCTATTTAGATCGAGAATAACCATCTGAGCATAAAACAAGGTACATCCCTGGTTGGTGTCTTGATTCAATCAGATCTAAAATGGGATTCCCACATAAATAGAATAATAAGAAAATTTAATTCCAAACTATTCCTGATATACGAATTAAAATTTATTGGCGCTAACAAAAAAACTGTTTCTAATTACATATACGCATTTGTCTGAACTGTTCTTGATTACTGTGCTCCATTTGGGAGCAGCTCTTTGACATTTCATAATCTAAAGACTCAGAGAGAATACAAAAAAAAAAAGGTATTTATAATTATCCTGGATACTAAATATACCATATAGCTTCTCTCTGGCTATGCCCTCTCAAACATTGAAGATCCAACATCATACAAATTTCCAAACAACCAAGCAGAAATCACTCTCAAAGATCTAGCACATCATATAGGAATGCTAACAATAATATCCCAGAAATTACTAATAGATTTAAAAACTCGTCCATAATCTCTATGATGAAACTAATCAGCAAACTAAAATTCTTAATATAACACTAATTTAAACTACTGTTTTATATTATCATTATTATTATTATCAATATACAAATGATTCTCATATCCAAAATCTAACTTTTTTATTTTTTAATACTGCAGCGTATATATATATATCGATACTTATTGATATATTATTATTAGCAGCACTTGTAGATTCATTGCCAAGCAACATACATAAACGCCTAGTAGCGCGTCTAGAGTTGAAGAGAACTAAAATGGATGTTGGATAGTAAAAGTATTTTCTGTTAAATAAATCATTCCCTCAAATATAAAATAAGCTTTTAGTTCTGCAGTGTATTTTTTTATAAGGACCATACAACCTGCAGAAATTGGTGACCCTGGACATGGACACATTAAAAGCAAAAGGTATTTATTTCATCTTAAAAGCTTACTGTAGGTAAATTTATTATTTGCAAAAAATAAAATAAAACTTTACGTAGTGTTTAACAAAAGCTGTGATAATATTTTGCATTATAACTATTATTATATAAAAAATTTGTTTTATTTCTCTTACTGCAAATTAAATTGTCGGACTATAAAAATTATAGATTATTTAAAATGACAAATCAACCACCCTTTTGGCATACAAATGCAAAATTATACTTTTACATATTGGAAGCCAACTCCCAAATATTGGCAATTACAAGTAAACTAACCAAGTTTAACACTTTTGTGGCTTCACTAGAGGCACAGACACTANNTTTGGCATCCAATATTATATACAACCGAGAATCCTTACCAGGTACTCAAACACAGATTACTAAGTGAATTTGAATTATCTGAAGGAAAGAAACATATAGTCTCCTACAAGATCTTGAGCTGGGGGATTCAAAACCCTCACACCTGCTAATAAAAATGCAGGAAGTAAGCGAAGGAAAAGTCCCAGAAGATTTTTTAAAAGCATCTGGCTAAGTAGACTCCCAACAGCAGACCCCTGCCACAACTGGTACAAATGGCGGACAAGATACATGAGGTTGTGGACGCAAGCAAAATAAGCATAAATGTCCACGAAAAAAATGAAAACTCACAATTCCAAAAGTTACAAATGCAGATTACAGACCTCACCAAGAAGTTAGACCGGCTCCCTCACATCAACCTAGGGCACGTTCCACTTCGATAAACAGAAATCGATCTAGAAGAATTAATAAGCCACAGACCCACCAAGCAACCTACTGTTGCCACCAAGTGTACTCAGGCATGCAGGTACCAGGGAAACGATCCCAGCCTTCAGTGAGTGTGACCAACACAAAAGGTGAAATAACAAATAGTCGCCTTTTTGTCAGAGATAGAACAACCAATAAACAATTTCTGGTCGATAAGGTCTCGGACATCTGTGTACTCCCACTAATGGATACTAACAAAAAAAGAACCGCAGCACCATTAGAGCTGTTAGCAGCAAATAACAGTAAAATAAAATTAAGACGCAACTTTAAATGGCCTTTCATAATCGCTGATATCCAGAAACTAATTATCGGAGCAGATTTCTTGAAAGAATTTAGGTTACTAATTGATTTGACAAATGCTCAATTGACTCAAAGACACAAGAACAAAAAGATATCACACAACTACAAACTTAGGGAGCATCCTGACCCTAACGAAGACAACAAATATCACATGCTCTTGAAACAGTTCATAAACAGCACATAACCCAATTTCCCTAGGAAATCGGTGAAACATAGTACATTGCACTGCATTGTGAGACAAGCGCCCCCCGGTATTCGCAAAGGCTAGACGCTTAACATCCAGCTCAACTAGAAGTCACCAAAAAAGGCATTTGCCAACATGCTAGAGAAAGGCATCTGTGGACCCTCAAAAAGTAATTGGGCCAGCCCAATGCACATGGTCCCCAAGGGGACATCAGAGTGAAGACCTACAGGCGACTACAGGGCTCTAAACAAAATAACAGTAATGGTCAAATATCCGATCCCACACATTCAGGACTTCACCCAAAACCTAATAGGCTGTACAATCTTTTCAAAGATAGACCTGATTAGAGCCTACTACCAAATACCAATTCATCCAGCAGATATTCCTAAAACAGCAATCATTACACCCTTTGGCCTCTTAGAATTTCCTGTACTCAACTTGGGTCTTTGTGGAGCAAAACGTTCTAAAGATTTATTCATGAAGTACTATGGGGACTTGAGTTTTGCTATGCCTACTTGGATGACATACTAGTAGCTAGCAGAAATGAAGAACCAGACATGGAGCACCTGAAAACTATTTTCAAAAGATTTGAAGAATATGGCATTTCAATCAACACAAATAAATGCACTTTTGGCCAGAAACAAGTCACATTTTTGGGACATTTAGCAACTGAAAAAGGCATACTACCTTTAGAATCAAAAGTAAAAGCTATACTGGACTTTCCAACCCCAGATACCATTAAACAGATAAGATTCTTAGGTTTAGTGAACTTTTATAGATGCTTTGTAAACCAAGCAGCTGAAATCCAGGCACCCATGCTAGAATATCTGATACAAGACCAATACCCTGAAACGACACAGCAAAGGAAGCCTTCGAAAATGCAAAAAGAAGCTTGGCCAATGCAACCCTATTGGCACACCCAGCAAATGAAGCAAAATTAGCACTGATGGTAGATGCATCGAACTATGCCCTAGGAGCAGCACAGCAACAAGAAACCGCAATGGGTTACGAGCCACTGGCATTTTTCTCTAAGAAACTTTCGACTGCCGAACAAAAATACTTAGCATATGACAGAGTTACTAGCAGCTTATTCGGCCATCGAATATTTTCACCACATGCTAAAAGCATGCGACTTCACCGACCACAAACCATTAACTTATGCGTTCCTACAAAAATAGACAAGAAAACCCCTAGATAATTGTGACACCTAGACTTTATTAGCCAATTCACCACTGACATACGCTATATCAAAGGTTTAAAAATGTTCCGGCTGATGCACAGTCACGCATCGCATCTATCGCATTTCCACAGGCAATTGACTTTGAGCAAATAACGAGAGAGCAAGAGGAAGACGAAGAACTATGGAACATACTACAATCTGAAGACTCAAGCCTGTCCATGAAAAAACTGAAAATTCCAAACACTGATGTGGAATTATTTTGTGACACATCTACGCTGAGAATCAGGCCTTATATCCCAACACAACAAAGACTCAATGTTTTCAGCACATTGCACAACCTTGCATATCCAGGCATGCGTGCAACCACTAAACTGGTCACTGAAAGATTTGTTTGGTCTGGAATAAACAAAGATTGTAACAATTGGTTAAAAACTTGTATGGCATGTCAAAGGTCAAAAATAAACAAACTTACCCATAGCGCAACAGGGTTATTTAAACTCACAAAGGATAGATTCAACCACATCCACTTGGACTTGATAGGACCCATGCCGACTTCACGAGGATACCGTTAGTGCCTCACTTTGATCGACCATTTTACCAGATGGTCGAAGGCGACCCCAGTAGAGGATATCACGGTGGAGATGGTAGCTCGACACTTCGTTGCAACTTGGTTAGCAAGATTTGGAGTCGCATCCCAGATCACAACGGTCCAAGGGCGACAGTTCGAAGCTGGCCTGTTCAAGTCTCTATCAAAGGCTTTGATCCAAAGCTATTAGGGATAAAAAAACTTGCACACAACTGCTTTCAATCCTAAGGCTAATGGCCTAATTGAATCCATTCACCGCCCCTTAAAAGCAGCCATCATGAGCCACGAGACTGAGAGATGGGTAGATGTTCTACCTGTAATTCTGCTAAGTTTTAGAGCAGCGCTAAAACCATACATCAGCACAACAACAGCGGAACTAGTCTACGGAGCACCACTGTGCCTACACGGAGAATTTTTTGAAAACTCCAACCCTGAAGCAATGCCCAAAGCATTTGTGGAACTATTGAGAACTAATATGCAAAAACTGATAGCAATACCAATCTCTTGCCACATATGAAGAACAGTATTCATACACAAAGACTTAAGTTTGTGTGAACAGGTTTTTGTAAAGCAAGGAGTGAAGGCACCTCTACGCCCACCATATGATGACCCTTTCAGAATTCTAAAAAGGCACTCAAATGTTTTTAAACTAGACGTCAGAGGAATAGAAAGAGTGATTTCTGTCGACAGGTTGAAACCAGCATTCTCAATACTTGAACCACAGAACACCCAAGATAATAGTACCAGATATAGTATGACCACCAGAACAGGCAGAAATGTACATTTCCCAGAGAGACTCCAACTCTCTTAAAGATGTGTGCAAGACACTTGTGGGGGAGTACTGCAGCGTATATATATTGATACTTATCAATATATTATTATTAGCAGCACTTGGAGATTCGTTGCCAAGCGACAGACATAAACGCCTAGTAGCGCATCTAGAGTTGAAGAGAACTGAAATGGACGTTGGATAGTAAAAGTATTTTCTGTTAAATAAATCATTCCCTCAAATATAAAATAAGCTTTCAGTTTTGCAGTGTATTCTTTTATAAGGACATATTTTAATATGTCTTAAATAATTGTATGTATTTTTTCCCATTAAAATTAATTTAATATTAAAAAAATTTAAAAGATTTCCAAACACGCTAATATTATGATTTATTTCCAATGAGATTCCAAAGTTTAAAAAATGCCCATTTTGCTCACTAGAGGTGTGTACCCTGGAACGAGATAACATCGGGTCTGTTTTGACAACCTTCTAATTATTAATTAAAACCCTTTACTTAGGATTGTAGGGGACAATCATGTGATTTGTTTAAAAAAAATCAACCTTCTAACTCAACTGGAACAAGATATATGACCCTTTGAAAAATTCAGATTTAAAAAAAAAAAAAAAAATTCTCCATGTCAAAATAAGCAAGAGAGGTGACCAATAGACTGCCATATTATTAAATTCACGTCAATCCTTATGACCTTTATACTAATAAAACATTAAAAGGATGTCTATTGGATAGATTCATGTCATATGATCTTTTACCTATTGATTTATAAATTTTAAAAGGAGAAATGCCATACATGAGACTCCTCCCCTTGATCTCTAGTGAACTCCAGTATAGTAACGTGGCCAAATAAATATTCCATAAAAAAAAATATTAATAATTTAAATGCTTGGGAATGTTAATAAAGCCTTATATTTCCAAAAAATAACAATCATTACACCTAGATAAGTTTAGACATATGATTTATTTGGTATTTAGTATGCCCTATTGTACTGTTCTCTACTAAAGCTTTAGGATCGTGATCATGGTGTACCATTGAAATCTCATCCTAGTTTTCGTAAATCAATAGATAAAAGGTCATATGACATAATATGAATCTATCCAATAGACATCCTTTTAATGTTTTATTAGTATAAAGGTCATAAGGATTGACATGGATTTAATAATATGGCAGTCTATTGGTCATCTCTCGCTTATTTTATCATGGAGAATTTTTTTTTAAAAAAAAAAATCTGAATTTTTCAAAGGGTCGTATCTCTTGAATTATAAGGTTGATTTTTTTTTTTTTTTTTTTAACAAATCACAGGATTGTCTACTACAATCCTAAGTAAAGGGTTTTAATTAATAATTAGGAGAAGGTTGTCAAAACTGACCCGATGTTATCACGTACCAGGGTAAACGCCTCTAGTGAACAAAATGGGCATTTTTTTTTACATTGGAATCCCATTGAAAATAAATCATAATATTATCGTGTTTAGAAATCTTTTAATTTTTTTCAATATTAAATTAATTTTAATGGGAAAAAAATACACACAATTATTTAAAACATTAAAGTATATAAAAATAAAAAAGTTAGATTTTAATTCCATTTATTTTTAGAGACATGATGATAACAATAAACAGTAAACAATAAAACACACTGTCGGCATATATCAGTGTAGTATATACAGTAAGTATATATAATACTGTATATATATTTATAGATATAGATAATAGGGACGACATATACATTATATACTTGTATGCTGTATACAAGTATATATAATGTATATGTCGTCCCTGTTTTACAAAAAGGGGCTATCTGACATTTTATCTAAAAATGAGTTACATCCATGAAAGGGTTACTAAGAAGGTCGTCTATGATATACCAAAAGGAAATATTTGTATCTTTAACAGTTTAGAAAATATTAGAAGATAGAATGGGATAAACTGAAACATTTATTGTTTCCAAATTGTATAATTTGCAATAAGGAGCTAAATGCATTTTCACCTTTAATTTGTAAAAGTGTTAAGATTTTC
>PXIH01S0041466.1:4941-15832 GCA_003024985.2 Euperipatoides rowelli
TATTTATCTTTTTGAGGGCTCAAAACTAGAAATTTTATACTGAGAGAAAATATTTGCTCCCACTCACCAAGTGACTGGGAGCAAGTTGTTACTTACTGAGAGCATTTGCTCCCATTGCTCCCACTCAAATTCGAACCCTGCTGATGCATATACAAAATATAAATTTGAATATTAAGATTTTAGCCCACAAATAGACATAAATATTACTTACATAACATAATTTACTGATCAGAACCACAACAACAACAACAACAACAAAATACAATACAATCATAATATCAAATGACTTTATTCAACAATTTACAGAAAAAAGGTATGGGAGATATCATGTATCTTTTCATACGAATAAAATAAGTATTTATAAGACTTTCTATTATTAATGCCAAAAATATCAAAATACAGTATCTACTAGGCTAAAAATCAGTATAGAATTCAAAAAAGGATTTAGAAAATTTAATAGTTATGTCATTTCTTCTAATTTCAAGACTTTTAATGTTAATAACAATAAAGTTGAAGAATAAATAATGTATTTATCTCGAAGCACTATTTTGACTAATCTTGTTTGTATTATTTCAATAGATTTGTTTAGTTTAAAAGTAATAGCACTGTAAGTCAGGGTTTTGCCTTACACAAGTAGGACACAGGAAAGTGGACTATGTCTGCTACCAACTAGAATAAATAAACAAATGATTTGTACATTAAAGGTCAAATGTAACAGATTTTTTAAATTTTATGTATTATTGATTTTCAAAGATTTTTACTAAAAAAAATTTCCACAACAAAAAAAAAATTATAAAAAAAAAGTTATTTACAATTCAATTTTTAAAATTGTCTTTAGCTCCTCTCCTTAAAATAACATTGTCCACTTTACACACCAGGGGAGATATTTTGTCACATCATAGGCTATAAATGAATATAGCTTGCTATGCTTAACTATAGAATATTTGCTATATTTATCAGCTTAAAGATGGAAATCATATGGTCTAAATGTTTAAATACTTGTAAAAAATCATAATCAAAATCATCATTTGTACTATTATGATCTTTAATACAGATTGAAAATACCTCTATTTACATGTTAAATCATTACAAAGAAAACAGCTGTAGAGACTGTTTTGTCATCAAATTAATCTCAGACCCAAAAAAAATGTGNAATCTTCAAATTGTAATCTCAGACTGAGGATAGCAATAGTCTTAATTTTATCTTTAAATAACTTTTTTTTATGCATTTTAAATTTGTTTTTTCCAGTAGATTTTTTTTTATAGTAGGCTAATTATCTTTGAAAATCAATAATAAAAAAAATTCCATTACATTTGTTCTTTAAGATATTATATAAATAAAGGAGAGGCTAATAATTAAAGACAGTTTAAATATTTTATTTTTTATGATCGTGATCGATCTTTGATAATCAGCATAAATGTTTGATGAAACTAGATATTTTATAATCAATGAAATTAGGCGACGGCAATATAATAGTAAACAGGTTTCAGCTTTAGATAATATTCTTACCCAGATCTGGAGAAGTGTTCAGTCCATACTAAAGTGTATCTTAATGGCGATCTTTAGCTCCGATACTGGTCCTGGTGTTTGGCTGTTTCCTTCTACAAGTGGAAACAAGTTATTATATCGTATTTTACGACTATTCCTCCTTTTATCATTTTGATAGGAGGGCAGATTTCAGCTTTCCTACTTCCATTCTGGGAACTGTTGGTAAAGGTTTTAATATAATGTTGTCGCTAGATACATTTCCGATTGCATATATATACTTTTATAATCAGCATTTCATGTTAATAAGCAAAACTGTTCTTTTTGAGTTTATTGTCTGAGTGGTTAATTTTGTTGCCTTTTATTAATTATAGCTGATTGTATTGTGTGAGTTGCTGATAATTAGAATGTCCAAGAGGGCTGATTTGAATATTGTACTTATGCTGGTGCTTTAGATATTTAAATATTACATTTATTTTCATAATATCTTAATGTAATTATTATTTAAATATTTTTTAACTATTTCACTCCATTGAGGNTTTTTTTTTGTGACATCTGCACATCTATTTTTTAACAATATGGAAGGGCGGCCATAGATTGTCTCAAAATGCTCTAAATCGATCATAAAGAATTATTTCACCTATAGATTATCATAGAGTTGGGGTATAGTGGACTTAATACATAGTAGGACAAAGGGTTCAGAGTTACAGTAAGGTTAGGACTGTAACTAAAAAAATTAAGGCTGCTGTCCATGTGGATTATATGAGCACTTACTAGACTTTCATGATGAATGCTTCAGTCATCCATTTTTGTTAGGATGTTCTCTGAGGTTCATCTTTGCTTTCTTCTGCAATAACAGTTTGCTATCCAAACTTGATCAAATCTTCTTTTATGAACTCCTTACTGTGGAATTTCATTATCTCCTAGAATCCTAGATAGTCAGAAAAAATAAGGGGGGGGGGGGATTTAGATAAAGGCTTTTCTATCATCTATTAACTGGTCAGGGATATTCCATCTCCTCATCCTCCATAGAGTCAGTGATAATGTAAATATATCCAATTGTTTTGCATTTAGAGTTTTATATAATGTTTTTTTCCTTTTTTCTAACTTGGAAAAATTATTTTAGAATTATAATTTGGCTCTTAATCCTACTTGATGACACAACAACCCTATACTTATTCTAAAAAATATAGAACACCAAGCAAGAAATTAATTCTATTGTCTTAACAGCACAATAACATTGTCAAGTTCATTTAAATCCTAGTACCATTAATTCACTTTAAAAGATAAAATTAAAAAGAAGAAGAAAGGTAATTATTTCCTTTTTGATTGACATTTAAGATTTAATATAAAACTAATTTGATTTTACTGAAGAATAAAAACTCAAAAAGTCATTTAAAATAATACAGTTCTTCTCAATTACATTGGAAGGTTTTTTTTTCTTCTATTTTTTGCTTATTTTCACACAAATTTATTTTAATTATTGAAATTAAATGGCCTTGTTTTCCTACGTAGAGTCTTGTTTTTCTAAAATTATTAACTTTTATTGAGTTTTGTTATTTTTTAGGGCGAAACTACAGAATGTAAAATATAAATTGGCTTTTGCAGTGTTTCTTTGACTCTTTTAAATATCTTGCTCCCTCTAGTGATGGCAAATTGCTTGAAAATCTTTTAAAATATTTTAATTCATGGATTATTTTAAAAAAAATCTTTATCTTATTAAGTAATAAGATAATTGAAATAAATGTTAATTTTTATACTTAGTAAATGTTCTGTTTCTTTTTAATTTATCGATTGTTAAATGATATTTTTAAAACACTTTAACATAATATAATATTGATGTAATTTAAAGAAAATAATAATCTGCTCATTTTCTACATAATAATCTGAAAAATGAGAATAAGGATATACTGGTGATCCAATCTTTGAATGTTTTTTTTATTACTCACATTTACAGTTTTTATTAAAACCGTAATTACTAAATTAATCAAATTTTTTATTTAATTATCCTTATATTATCATATCTAGCAAATAGTATATATTACTAATCACACTAAAATTTGATATTATTGGGAAGAGTGTGAAGATAAAAAAGATTTAAAAGGAATGAAAATAGATGCATTAAAAATTTCCATTAAAGCGTAACACCCACCCCCTCCCCACCTTCTCTTCTATTTGATTGAATTAAGCAGTTTGTGGAGCAGGATACTTATCATTTGGGGCTTATTATAAACCCCCTTAACTTGAAAATTGGTTGGAACTGAACATTATTCAGTTACCTTGATTTTAAAATTTCTGACAGATTAGGCTATACATTTAGGAATTCCTAAGTCTCTGGAATCCATATTTAGTTTCTTGAAATTAGACATTTTTTTATTAATCTAATCGAAGTGCTTCCATGTATGGAGGGCAAGGAAAAGTGACTAAATCAGATAGCGTATTGAACACTTCCATACTTCATCAAACATATATGCAATCTACTGGCATTTAGTGGACAGCTCATTATCTTACTCTCATTTCTTCAATTAAGATAAATTCTCATAGAGCTTTCTAAGCATTCTGAGAAAAACAGGAGAAAGGTGTCCATCAAATTCATTATTCAATTTATGAATGCCCAAACAAATGTTTATGACTGTGTTGTGAACTTGGAAATCGTTCTCCCTATCAATTATTTAGGAAATTGTAAGGAGTGTGGAGTGTACTAATGAGTGAAAATATTAGTCTGGGACAATTTATTTTTTTAATTAATGTTTTTAAAATCCTCATTAAATATATAGTTTTTGTTGTAATATATAATTTTTCTATGACATTTGATTAAGGCAGGGAAAGCATTCTTCCCATTTTGAGATGTTACTTTCTCATCAGTCCTGTTTTCATTTCTTGCCAACAGTCAAGAGCTCTTCTAGCCTTGTGTTTCAGGTCTCCTTGTCTCTCACCCATTTAGTATAGGTTATTAACCTGCATACATAGTAGTGACACTCTATTATTTAAAAATAATAGTTTATTATTTGTTTATTTTGCTTAACTTTGATTTTTTTTTGGCTGATTCACATGACAAAGTCTTTTTTTTTTGTTTTGTTTTTCTTAACAAATTGAAGATGATGCCCAATGTGTGTGATAATAACATTATTTGATTTTAAAAAAGCATCACAACATGGTTATAATTGCATCCGCTTTAATCAGATATGTGTTAACATGATTGACATTTAGCTTATATTTTAAAGTACATCTAGGCTTAGATAAACGTTGCAATTTGGATTATGCTTTAAATATGGACTGGAATATTATCACTGGACTGATTTTCATTTATGACCAAAATAATATTGCACATTCCTGGACGTTGATTTGGAAAGATCTAAATATACAATATTATTTTAGTAGACTTATCTAACATTCTTATTTAAATATTCTTGTTTTATCAAATGAAAATTTTAAAAAAAAGATTTCATCCAATTATATCTAATTTTAGTAGCAATCCAAAAAAATCTTACATTCATTTCTTCGTTGTTAGTATTATAAACATACAACTGTAATTTGATTTTAATTGCCGCATTATAAAATTGACAGTTGTATTTTAATAAAATCATATTCGTCCCAATTTATGAAAAATTATTTATCAATTGTTGTAAGGAAAATGAATAAAAATGAAATATGAAAAATAAAAAAATATATATATATTTTTAATATTCACATTTTTTGGTGAGATAGAGTATTTGAGTATTTTTTTTAAACTGTAAATTGTATTAAAACAACATCAAAATGAATTTGTTTCATCTATATATTAATATGTGAAGAGAAAACTTTGTACCCCTTTTTAAGCATATCGCACGCATGGAGGAGTGTGAGATTTGGCGAAGTTAAAGTTTATATGGAGAAGGAGTGCAGAAAGATAAAATTTATATATAATATATGTTATAAATACATTAAATTAAAACATTCATTGTTTACGTTGTGGCGGCTTTTATGAATGTGATACAAATGGCGAGTGAATGAATTTTTCTTATTTGTCGAATTTTGACCACCACTGGATTAATAGTTCATATTAATGGGTCAAAAATTTTAAAACAAAAAAACAGAAAAAATTATTTGCAATAAATAATTAGTAATCGGTCATGTTAAGTCTTTAAGAATTCATGTCAAATGCAAGCAGTCCCAGAGACTACAACTCTATCACAGGCAATTTCTTATGTCTAGTGATTAAGCTTTAGCTAGCCAAATGCTTGACCGCTTTCTTATTGGCTAAAAATCAGTACAATTTACTTTGCCAAATTTCTATTTTTTTTTTTTTTGTAAAAGGGAACTACCCCCTTTTAGCATGCTTTATTTTACATAAATAACACGGTGTACAGAGAAAGCCCAAGAAGAGTAGCAATATTCAAAAAGAAAACATAAACCAGAATGAACATTGGCTAAATCTGCAGAGATTCTGATAGGCACCATGCCAAGTCTTGCAAAAACATTAAGTTTTCACTTGATAGCCAATGGTTAGGCCATTATTTAGAAAAATTCTCAATGGTTAAATTAAATCAATTCTTGAGTATATGCTTTGGATCACATCTTTTTCAAATAGGTAAGATGGCTGTATTCTGATGTCTTCAAAAACATAAAGTTTTTGAAGACATCAGAATATTTACATTTACAATTCTTACCTTAGAATGATTGTTGTAAATAACAGATATCATTAAAGGCTATTTTGAAAGTACTATCACTCCAGGCGAGAACCAAATTGCTATTTCTTAAAGAAAAAAAAAACTTATCTTTAATGAAAACAATAAAAAAAATTATTTAATAACTAAAAATGCAAATTAAGAATTAGGATGATAATATTAATAATGTTAACAGTGTTTTAAACTATACAGAAACTTATTGTTCAATGTCAGCTGCTTAACAGATTACAATTATAAATAATATAACAGTTGTGCATCCACTGAAAAACTGAAGTTGTCAAAATACAATTTCAATAAATGCTAATGAAAGAAAATGCCAAGCCAAAAAACATTGTAATTTTCATAGCTTCCATAATAGTCAATCTACTAATGAATTGACTTACTGTGATTGTCTTCCTTTATATTTGTGATAAATAAATTCTTTGTAGAAATAAATATCTTATAAAAATATGAATGTGGATTGATAATGTGCTGACAGCTGTATGAATGGAATAAAATATGTCTGCTATTGTAGATTTAATCTCTCTCTGAAGATTATGCAAATGAAATAAAAGATTATGTCTGCAATAGATTTCATCACTTACTGATGACATAAATTATCATAGAAAGATAAGGATGGTAATTGATAATGTACTGTCAGTTGTAAAGTGAAAGAACATATGGCTGCAATAGACAGATAGACAGGTAGCTAGATAGACAAACAAACCACTATATGATCTAAGCAGATTGATAATGTGCTGACAGCTGTATTAGCAAAATAAAAGGTTCATGTCTGCTATAGGTTTGATCGTTGTCTGATGCCTAGATCATAAAATATCTTAGAAATATATGATTATAAATTGATAATGTGTTGAAAGCTGTATAAGTGAAAGAAAATATACCATTTGCAATAGATTGCATAACTCTCTGATGCACAAATCAAAAAATATCAAAGAAAGATAAGAATTGAGATTGATAATGTGCTGATAGTTATGCAAGTGAAAGAAATGATTATGTCTGAAATAGATTATATCCCTCGGATGCACATATAAAATATCTTAGAATGATAAGAATGGAGATAGATAATGTACTGACACTTACGTGCAAGTGAAAGAAAAGATCATATTTGCAATAGATTTCCCCACTTTCTGATACCCAGATCATAAAATATCATAGAAAGATAAGAATGGAGATTGATAATGTGCTGACAGAGGTGCAAGTAAAAGAAAATGGAGGAAAAAATATTAAAATGTGAAGCTTGGAATTTGCATAGTGTGCTTAGCTTTATGGTAAAATATTTGTTAAAACAAGATAAGTTTATGAATATCAAAATATGTTAGCTCATACTGTATATATACACTTGACATGTAAAAGGCTAAAGAAATACAGTATCCTATGTTTCACTCATCCTTGTAAACACTGCATTTCTGTGTTAATAGCCAACACCGAAATGTGCTTTCTCCATTTTCTCTTTGCAACATAATTTCTTTCATTTATGGAGTTTTCAAAGCACGCTAAGATTAATGATAAGAAACGCAAAAGTTCAATGCTTTACGGGATTCATGAATGTGAAAGTATGCTACAAGACCATGCTCTTGACTTAGAAATTTTGAGGTAGACCTTCTCTTACGAGATTTGTGTAAAATGCTTTATTGAATGAAATTGAATTAATGCTCATTTTACTTTTATGGAACAGTTCTCCACTCTGTTTTATTCCAACTTACAAATGTATATGTGTGCATAAATTTGTCTGTAGTATTTTGCAGGGTTGGGCCCATAATCAATGAAATTGCTCGATACAATAGCCAATCATATTCCTTTTCTTATTTCCAACAGTTATGGTTTTTATTTTTAAGCATCAAAATGAATTCCAATAAACGTCTACTATTGTGTAAAATATTTTAGTTTTACTTTAATTACCGTTTTACGAAAATTTATTTTTAAAAACAATGTTATCGAACTAAATCAATTGGGACAAAAACATTGGTGTGACTCCTCTACTTATAAAGCCAAAGTCTGATTGGCTCAATGACCAACAATATGGACAGCAAATGAATAAATCTGTGTAAAAGTTGAATTTTTTAAATAATTGTGGATGATAATGGATGGTTCTCTATCTTTTAATTGTGCAGGCTCACTTTATGCAAGCTATCCGTTTTTACCTAATTGACTGTGTCAAATTATAAAAAATCTTAGTATCATAGGAAATGATTGATACCAGTTGATAACAAGTCATGGGAAATGATTGTTTTCTTCTTACCTAATCACCATTTCAAATGATTACTTAAAAAATGAAAAGATGTTGAAAATTATATATTAGAAATTGATTTAATTTGTTTTTATTACAAAATAATCTTTACGCATACAAACAATAGGTACACGTAACTTATAAAAAATTGCACTATGGAAAAATAATTTAATCAATATTATAACACACCTGTGAATATTGTTTAGACAATTAATAAATTGTCTCATCCCCCCCCCCCCCCACCCCCTCAAAAAAAAGTAAGAATAATTAATTTTTATTGCAAATTATTTTTCAGCTGTTATTATAGTTCTAGAGGGAGTATGAGATTATTAAATGCTTAGAAAATTAATATCTAGTCCGATGTTTCCCAATTAAATTTGGCCACGGAACACTTTCAAACTTGTTAAAAATTTGTTGAACTCCAAGCTTAAGCTTTGGCCACAATAAGGCTTCACTAGTGCATTTTTAGGTTCTCATGCACTGACCCAGAATATCTTCTCTGTACCGTTTAGCTTCTGTAGTCAGGTACACATTGCTGTACTACAATCCATCGATGTTGAAATGGTTTTTCATTCCCTTTTTTTTTTTAATATTTAAATTGTATTGCTATAACTTTCTTGTGGAACACTAATGTTCACCTTATGGAAGACTGGGGTTCCACAGAACCCTACTTGGGGAAATACTGAGCTAGTAGTCTATGTAAAGACTATTCTAAAAGTGTTGAAGTTTTAAAAATGTGTAAAATTTGACAATTTTTTGTAACTCAAAACTATTTTGTTTTTAAAATTTTATAGTGGATATTTTTTTTTTTGATTGTCAGATTATTTAATTAAGTCCCAACTAATCTAAATAGTTATAAATAAATATTTCTTAACAAAATTGTGATTAAATGATCGACCAAATAAATAAAATAATTTTTAAAAGGTAATGGAATCCTTTCAGTTCCAGTCGGATTACAACCATATAAAAATACCGTATATCCCAATGATGAAAGATCAGATTCTTATGATCTCACCTGACCTTTAACCCGATGATAAAACATTGCTCAAATCCGCTTCTCGGCTGAACGAATTTTTCCAGACCTCTTATTTTTATACTTTCTCTGAAAGTTTTCAATTTCATCTTTTTTATTGAATGTTCCACGATTTAAAATATTCCCTCTTGTCTCACAGTTATTGTCTAAATTATACCATAATCTGATTATTAAACTATTTAAATAAATTCACTTTTACAGATTTAAACATTTTGGAAATCTTTTTTTTTTTTTATTATTGAAAAAAAAAATTGGATTGAATGTTAAGATTTTCAAACATTGTTTATATTAAATAAAGGAAAATACATTTTAATATAATTTTTGAATTTCAAATTAGATATAAAAAAAAAATCAAAATATCCATATGTCAATAACACAGATCTAAAATTGGTTTCAGATTTTAAAAAGCTTTTACATGGTATTCGACTATTATAAAAAGGGATTCTTTTTCATGTATTAAAAATAAAGGTTAAGTAAACTTTATATAAAAAAAAGTGAATGAAGTTTTAAAGCATTTTACACTTCAAGATTTTAACATTATCTGTTAAGTACACTTTGAAAGAATATATATCTTTGATCAATTGATGGAAAAGATTTGGACAATCAATCACAGAAATACGATTTTCCCATTTTTCAAAGGTAATAAAAATTCAACATGGATTCTAAAATGGCAGATGTATTTTTACCATCATTTTATGTGCTGTATTGAAATAAGTTTTTTCAGACCATTCTTTCTTAAGAAATCTAATAATTATAGTAATAGTGCTGATTTTAATAACCAATTAATCCACTTATTATGCTTGCAGAGATTTCTACACTTGTGTAAAATATGTATGTGATGAAGGGGGACTTTATCAGAGCGTTGTTCTTTTTTCTGAATTATTTGTACTTTTTCTTTCCATATTTTTCCAAAAGAATATGCGATAGATTAAACTGTTGAACATCACTTCTTGGTTCTAAGAGACATTTTTTCTATTGTACTTATAAAAATTGTGATTAGTAGTAGGGTTATGTCTAAATTGATTTATTCATGAGTCTGGTTGAAAGCGTAGTCCCCGTTTTGAAATTAAAATGTTTTATATTGCTGGACTTATGTATTTTGTGGAAAATATGCTGATGAGCATAAATGGCCCTATGTTATCTGAAGTAGCACCACTTGCAATGTACAGCAGGGATTCTCAAACTGTGGGTCATGTACTACTAGTGGTGGATTCCGTTGTTTCAGGTGGTACACAGAGCTGTAACAAAAATACAAATACATAAACAGATTTCCATAATTGTGTAGCTAAAGAAAATGGGCCCCAATGAAACTATAGATCAAGTACCATTAAAGTTACCAAGGTTCACCAACATGGGCCAGCCCAGGGACAACTCCTGCATAAAGATCTGGGGAAGGTTGGGTAGTAGGAGGTGAGCCCAAATTTGTAGAGTGGCAGTATTATAGTTGTAAATATTTTCATAAGCTTTTTTTTTTTTTT
>PXIH01S0041512.1:0-11363 GCA_003024985.2 Euperipatoides rowelli
ATTTACTTATATTGTGTTATTTCGATTATTACATAACTGTAAATCTGTTTACTGATTTGCATTATTTCAAATATTGAGTAGAGTAAAATAGTTATTGACTAGTTAATATTAATCATGACTAAACAATATGTTTGTGCATTAGTATTACTGGAAGTCTATTTGCTAAGCATTATTGTTATTTCATCAACTAATTTTGTCTGTATGATACAGGAGTTAACTGGCATTTTGTTTTATATTGTGTGCTTAACTTGAGTTGATTATTGTTAAGTATATTTTAACGATCTGGTTTTTTGACGACAAAGTGGATATGTACAATTACTGAATCATAGAGAAAGATTGCATGGAGATAATAAGGATTAAATTGTACAACATTTAACATTAATGATGAAAAAAACAGCTCAAAATGAAATAGGCTTAATTTACCAACAACTATGACGAAACAACTCAAATCAAGGTTTTGGATTACTTTTTAACTTTTTAATGAAAAGCATATGTGGAATAAAATATACTGTATAATAATTTTAGGCCATAAATCTTAACAATGAAACCTTTAGGATAAATTAAAAAAAATAATTTTCAGATTTATTAATAAAAATGAATTAGCGTATATGTGTAGTTTGATATAAAATGTATCCATCCTTATAATTAATTGTATCTACGCTATAATAAATTAAGCCTACGTTTACAAATAATATAAATGCTTATAATAATTTATTATAAACCTTGGATTTTAGATGCAAATTAATTGAATCCTCCATGATATAAATTTATAAAGCATAACTATTTAAAGTGCCGATATTCAGCTGGTACACACTGGCTCGACTGTACCGGTTAAATTATTTGAACAACTCCATACTAGTTGTTAAAATATTGAACTACTAAACAGTAAAAGTTGATTAATAGTATAATAGTAAATGTGGTAAAAGTAAAATTAGTATGAATATAATTTATATTTGTCTAAGAATGTCCAAAATCTGAGAAACATTCCTAATATTATCAGTTATGTCCATCACTTTTTGTACAACCAACTGATGATAGAGATCTAAGACATTAAGTGAACAAATAATTTCAATAAACCAACACACATGAACAAAGTTGCTGAATAAAAAGCACCGTTACTAAACAATATTATGATTCAATACAAGGCAATGTCAGTCTTTAATGTTTTAATCTTGTAAAGTTTTGAATACCACCAACAAGCAAATTATTAGAAAACTATGCGATTCTCAATAAATAATTTTTTAACATTATTTTTAGTTAAAGTTTTTAATGATATGACACTCCATTTTATTATTATTAACTAAGTATTTGGCATGACCTCCAAATGAATTGATGTTCATGGTCATTTTGCTAGCATTGGTGACATTTTAAGATTAACAATTAGTTCTTCTCTTAGATCTTGCATTTAGGTTTTGTTACTTTTTTTTAATTAACCTTACAGCAAGCGCGCTGTCATTAATTTTACTACAAATTCAATTTTTTATAAAATGTGTCTATGTGTATAGTCTTGTGGGTTTATCTCTGCCTTCTATTCCTAAAACTAACTCCCCAATACAATATTGGTAGGTTTTTACCATGCACATAGCCTATTATATAATTATTTTTTAGAATTATATGTAAAAAGACATCCAGACATAAATTTTACGACACGCGCACGCTGATGTTATAATATTGATTTTCAGGTAACGTAATACACATATCATTTAGGAATAAACTTATATATTTTTAAAATCAAAATTTAATGCAGATTTCAAAATCAAAAGTAAAAAATTCTATCTCCCACAACAGAGAAATAGTAAAGGAAAATTTAAGATAAACTGGTTTTTTTTATTTACAGCTGACTTTTCGAAAAGAAATCATATAAAAAAAATCTGTTTGTTAGAATTTTCTTTTCTTTATATATTAAAATTCCTGACAAAAAATACTATTTAAGTTTTTTTTCTATCTGTTATAGATTTTGAAATATTTAACAATGTATTATCGGGACATACAGAAATACAAGTGTAATGAATGCCGACATTTAGAACAATAATCATAAAATAAAATCTGTTGGTTGGAATTTTATTTTCTTTATATATTAAAATTCCTGACAACAAATAGAACAAAAAATACTATTTAATTTTTTTTCTATCTGTTATATATTTTGAAATATTTAAAATAATATATTATCTAGACATATCTTACCATATAAATACAAGTGTAACGAATGCGACATTTAGAAAAATAATCATAAAAAAAAATCTGTCTGTTGGAATTTTTTTTTCTTTATATATTAAAATTCTTGATAAAAAATATAACATTAATATGTGTAATAATTTCATTATTACATATATTTAGAAACTTTTATACATAGGCTTCTATGAATCGTAAAAATTATGACACACGACCACTGATGTTAAAAATTTGTGTGTGTCCGCTCAAAGGTTAAGGACATTTCAATATCTAGGGTAAAGCATGTGAGCATTCACTAGTTGAAAGTTTGATAAATAAATTATTAGAATGGTTTGTGCTACAATTTATATCACTTGGTAAGCAGTTTAAAATGTATAATTTTGTTTAATTTTATAACAAAAAGGAAATTTCTTGTATGTACATTCCTTATGCGTGTTAATTTTTTTATATTTATATTGATATTTTGTAGTCAATTTATATTACGTACCGGTTGTTCAAAATTTTCAATATCACCACTGTATATTATATAATTTTATATATTGTATATACACCTAATACAGTATAAACATATATCGTAAAATATATTTTAAAAATTACATAAAAAAATCAATCTCTTACCCCTCTTGCATCGGGTAACTTAACTTCTCCCCCAGCTTGCTCACAGAGATAGTGAAATAAATTCTGAAAAAAAAAAAAAAATAGAATATAACATATAAAAAATTGTTCAAGCATTATTTCAAAATATTTATTTAGCTTGCTTACTTCATGTAGGCAGGTGTATTGCACATGATATGGAGCGACTTTTTCTTCTCCTTTAATTTCTACACTAATGTGTAGTCGAATAGCACCAGAGACTGCAGACTTGTCCGTCCGTTTCTCTGTAAACAAATTAAATTTAAGTTAACATTATTTCATTTTCAAATAAACATTAATTACTAGATTATGTTGATCAATTTAATTGCCAGCTTTATTATAATTACTTTCATTTAATTATTATGAAATAATAATTATTTATACTTTCTTTTGATTTAATGAAAATTTCTAATAATTGGACATCTTTTCATATATCACATACGTGTAATTCAAAATAGTTTATTTTTGTCTATAGTAAACTGGGCGTATACTTTTAATAATTTTCATGACAATTAGACAAGAGCCTACTAGCCGACCCTGTTAATGTCATTTGCAACAACAGTGCTTGAGTGACTAAATTGGATATTAGTTTTTCTTATATTTACAGTCCTACTTTCACCCTAACCCTGAACCTAAACCCATACTACATATTAAACCCATATACTCCAACAATATGATAATCAAGAGGTGCAATAAGCCTTTTTTTTATCATGTTTGTTAATTTTGACACAATTTCTGTCAACTCAACCTGTTAACCATCAAATTTCAGGAAACATTCACAGTTATTGGAAAAACCACTAACAGTGTCGGCAAATAGGTCAAATGTCAAATAGGTACCAATTTACATTAGGTATATTTAATAGGTAGCTATTTGTATTAGTGATATTTAAATAGGTACTGTAGTAATTTGCCTTAGGTATGTTTAAATAGACGGCCACTTGTATTAGTTGTATGTTTAAATTTGCATATATTATATTTCTTGATGTCCTGATTCAAGATTCTTTCAGGAGTAATTCCTGAGGAAGTTCAGAAAATATTATTAATGAATCTTCTAACACATTTGAAACATAATTTAAATTCCTCCAACTTGGCTAAAATATTTTGAGCATTATAATTCTGTGATTTTCATGATTTTGGAGCCATTCAATCATAAAAAACAAAAGAAAAAAACAAAAGATTACCTTGTCAACAAAATTATTATTATTCCTTCACTTAGAATACAATATATAATATTAACCATGCCCAAGCCATCTTTAAATACTCATTTCTGAAGACTTGTAGTTCCAGATTTCAAAATGTCACTAGTTAAAACAACAACAAAAGAATATTTAAAAAAATGTTGTAAAAGATTAAGGAGAATGATTCTCTAGTATCCAATATGGTGGTGTAATTACATAATTCTGTTTCGATACTTTTTTTGTTGAAAAATTTGGATGTCCAAAAAAATAATATAAATTCACTAAAATAATTTATGTTAATAATGTTACTAATATTGTAGCCAAGCTGGAAGATGGTTGGTTAAAATTTTAAATGTTTTGGTTGAATCGTTACTATTTACAAATCCAAATTAAATAAAGCAAAATGTTACTAATTTCCCCAAAAATATGATGCCATATTTATATCCCTTCTTTTTTTTTTTGTTGGTAAAAGCTTAAAAATTTGTAATCACAAATTTGAAGCAAACTATTACTCTAAAAAATTTTAAATGCTGAAACTTTTGCTCCCTCCAATAGGCCCATTTCTCCACACACAGATAGATACAATTTTGAAAATTGCTTTGATGTCCAGGCTCTCCGACCCTAATTTAAAATTTAATCTAGTGCTCATAGTCCTAGTTTTAGTTTTACACCAAATTCATACCAAATTCTATCATTTAGTTATATAAAAACAATAAAAGACAATGAATAAAAAAATTCAATAGAAGGAATGTCAAAAAAAAAAGTCCTAATTAAAAACAATTACTTTGTATTCAAAATTATCACTATATCAAAATAACTACTACTAAAATAAGATATTTATTTACCTAAGTTGTACCAGACATCCATTTCTCCGCTTAGCGTCCGCACTTCGATAATGGTTTGACCCAGAAAATCATCGGACTCTCGAGTGAGTTTTTGCCGTAGTTTGGACTTGAGATCATTATCCTCATCCCTGAAATAAATAAATATTTATTGTTAAATATTTGTGTCGAGGGTTTTATTTGAAAATATTCATAAACATTTATCGTTGTATATTATCAGAAAGATTTAGTATTCCTTTAAGTATTCTGTGCAAATGTGCTTGATCGTACTTTTTAAATGTAATAATGACAAATCATATAAGACTTTTATTTAACTTATTGATTATAAAACATTTTGTAATAATAAATGTTGTCTAAAACTGAATGATCTTTGAGTACAAGAT
The DNA here is from genome assembly GCA_003024985.2 of Euperipatoides rowelli. Classification (NCBI taxonomy): domain Eukaryota; kingdom Metazoa; phylum Onychophora; class Udeonychophora; order Euonychophora; family Peripatopsidae; genus Euperipatoides; species Euperipatoides rowelli. Next base: position 5,209 of record PXIH01S0041512.1, read on the forward strand.
AATTTCAGAGCATGGGGAGAGAAGAAACGTCTATCACTTAATTTAAAATGTTAATGTGTACAACTATGCAAAGTGATTATTTTTGGGTTTGCTATAAGCATCAGCTTAAGACTTTAGTCATTCAATAGTAAAATATTTAAATGACTATGAGTGGATTATCTGCTTATGAAAAAATAGTTAACTCATTCATAACATCACCAAATTCACTGAAAAGTAAACTAGTTCTATTTTGAGAAATGGTAAAAAAAAAAAAAAAGCTAAGTAAAAAGCAAATGAAATGCCATAGCTTCTGTATGATCAAATTATTATAAGAATTCAATTTATCAATTCTCTTCATTTTATCTTTGTGATAAAAAAAACCTTCCATATAAGAAAACAATATTTTATAAAGATGAGAACAGATATTAATAATATGCTGATGGTTTAACATAATATTTCATATAAAGTAAAAGATGTTGCCAATGTATGAGAAAAATAAAAAAAAGTCATGTTTGATTAGCGCTCGGACACTAATCAATTGGCATATATTTATTACATAAGTGATTAATGTAAAGATCTGATTAAATGTAACAACCCACTTATTTAGCTAAATTGAATCTAAGTTAAACTTTAATTAGGGATATTCAAGCTTATTTAGATTTTTTTAAATCTCTACCAGCAGACTACGGAGAAATCATGTTCAATAATTTTTGTCACTTTTCATGGGACATGCTATTATTGTGTTTCATTTATTCCATACATGTATTTAAATAGTAGATGTTATTCACCCATTATTATTTTATGAAGCATTCTTAAAATGAACAAATTACTGAGGTTTTTTTTTGTATTTTATTTGTGTGTGTTTTTCCAAACTTAGCCTATATCTTATGACAATTCTAAAGACAGCAAATTTACCCACATTTTTGAACAGAAAAATTAAAAAGTAGCCCATGGTTAGGAGTATTAATGGCTAATTAATATAAGTTGATAACTATTATCACATTTAAAAATTAAAATATGTCCGAAATATTTCTTAATTTAAACAGCTCAAAACTATAAAATTAATTTAGTTTTTCTTACATATTCGCAATAAACTCTCTAGGTTTTGGGGAATATATCATTATAGCAAATGTCAAGGGAAACTGGAAAAGCAATCCAAATTCTTTCCAGTACAACTAAGTAATTAATACTAAGAATAATTTATGAGAAACTAATTTTCAGGCTGTGGTCACTAAAAACATTTAAATGGCTGAAATGGCAAGAACTGAGAAAATTGTATTATTATATAATGATCTGGCAAATCATTAACAGCTTTCAGCCTAGATATCTATATAGACTAGGGTTACATTTACCCATATATAAGGGATTGTCCCATTTTTTTAAGCTATCAATCCCATTGAGTGTTAGGGAAATTATATTTTACGTCCAGTCGAAAAACTAAAATACACGCAAAATTCTTAAAGTAGTTATCGATGAATAAAGATGTTTAAATAAACGTTTGATGAGCAAAAAAAAAAGCTTAATAAATCAAAATAAATGTTTAGGAAAATAAAAGCTTATCAAAATATTAGAACTTATAAAATAAATAAATGTTCGATAAATAAATAAATGTTCGATCAGCCAAAAAATAAACTATATTGTGAATATAGAAATATTGCAACCCTAATATATATGGATTTATTTTATGCCAGAAAAAGAAAAGGGCAATAAAAGACTTGTGGAATGAAAAGGATTATTAGTTTTATCAATAAAAAAACAAAACGGAATGTGTACTAATTTTTTTTTTCAAAAAATAAAAGTCCTATATTATAAGGAAACAATTTCCTGTAGACTTATCACAATGTGAATTATTTTTAAAAAAATATTGTTAAAATTTTTACACTAATTTAACAAACAACTTATAATTTTATATACTTTAATATTAGACTTTTTTATATATACATTTTTAAATAATGAAGAGCAATGATTTATATCAATGAATAGTAGGCTTCTTATTAATGATAATTAAACATAACATTGTGTGGAGGAGGACAGGGTAGTTACAGCATGTATAATATTGAAATAACATAGTATAATATATGCAATTGATTACGTATAGACTCTGACTTATGTATATATTTGGTATACAATACCCTGTTACCACACAATCAAGTAGTGGTAAAATAATTCACCAATAATATTTATGATACTAGGTATATTTCCTAATCACTAGAAAAGTAGGAATCAATAATAATCGAGGCGGTAAGAAGAATAGTGGTATAAGTGACATTTTACAAAATGATCAGGAGAACATTTTAAACTTTCTCATTCCAATACTTCAGGTTTAAGCAGTAAAAGTTTGGGATCATATATTGGTAGCTTCTGTTTGACCAATACATATACCTTTTTTTCCTGAGCCAATAACCATTTAAATAATGCATTTCAAAAGTTATCTCATTTTTGCTAAAATGTCACTTATACCAGTTTTCCTAAGACTCAACACTTCAAATGTCCTAATATATCATGACATTGCTCTAGCCTATATGCTGTATATTCTATGTAAATTCAGATCTATAAATTTACCTAAAGTTGCATAACTATAACACCAAAGATATGATAACTTCCCTAGGCTATATCTTAAAAAATATAAATCACTTGATCTTTTTAACTTACAGTATATAAGGGAATGAAAAATAAGATAAGCTGTTAAGTATAATTATCCTTATGTCAATTAGCATAACCAGCTAATAATAAAAAAATTCTGACTATATGCTTTAGATTAGATCTGTATAATTCAACAATTCTTATTAATGAATGTTAACTACTCAGAGTATAGAATGCAGTAAATAATAAATTTAACCATTTATTATTTACTGCATTCTGCTCTGAGTAGTTAACTCACCAAACCCCAAAACTCTAATCTCATTGATCACTAACTAGTCCTAATATTTTACTCCAATGCCTGTCTTAGTGACAAGTGTGGGCAAGAAAAATAAATAAATTCCTAAGTTAGTGTCTGATTTGTACAACATGCAGAAGTTGTTTAAGACTATTTACTGTATATGGTAAAGTTTAACATGTTTTAAATATTATTTCTAGTTATCTAAATACTGTCTTTTAAAACAAGATATACATAATGTTAAAATTTCTACAGAAATGAATTAGGCTACACTAAATAATTTTAACCCTTAATTCATATCCTAGTATAAGTTATATTTTAAGTGAACTACAATATTTATTCCACTAGCTATCTTAAATAATGTGGATAAAATTTACTATTTGATTTTATTTAACATATTTTACTGGCAGAAAGATCCAATTTAAATATAAAAACGAAATATATATTTTATGTAATCTGAAAAATAAGGAAAAAAAGTCTATCAACGGATATCATATGGTCAGATAGTATCACTGATAAAGAAATTCTTATTATAAATAAAAGTTTAGTGATTGGTATGTATTATATTTTTAGTGCTTCAGAGTGTGTAAACTATAATACCATAGAATGCCACCAAAGAGTGCCCCCCCCCCCCAAATAAGAGTGTTGTCCATATTTCTTGGCCAAATTCAGCAACAGTGCACTATTGTCGAACAAGTGTGCCGTCAACACACTTAAACTTTTTGATCACACTGAAAGAAATCCAAACTGTGCCATGCAACAACGCCCCCTAGTTTTCACCTTATTTAAGCTCCAGGAGATTGTTTTCATGTAACCCAAATAAGTGTGCCTTTTGTAAAAGAGTCATTTAAAGAATGCTCATCCTAGTCAAACAAAAGCACCAGGGTAGTTTTCAGTCTATTGTGGTAAATCAAAAGTTCATTAGCATGGCGCCGAACAAGGGTGCCACCCTCTTTCACCCCTAATGAATGATAAGTTTGCATGTATACATGTTCAGTATTCTAGGGTAATAATCTAACAAGTAGTTAATATTTTATTATCTACACTTATCTAGTCAACGTTTTGACTAGATAAAATTTATCTAGGTTACAAACTAATGCTTAAAATATGTGCTTAAACTTACCAAACCCGAACTTTGATGCGATCGGATGAGTTGTGACATTCGCTATAAGAAAAATACAAAATTAAAAAAGAAAAGGAAAATATAAGTAATAAATAACTCATCTAAATTTTAGCTAAACCAAAAATAACTGCATATTAATTCAATATTAATTGGTATAAAATATCATTAATATTTTAAAATCATAAAAAAGTCAGTCAAATGATGAAAAAAATTTTTCTTTTATTTTAATGAGGTATAAATTACTTTAAAAACTGTAATAAATACAAAATAATATAATCAAAGAAATTAAGACAGAAAATAAAATTTGTTGAATGAAAATGGACTTAAAGCAGCTTTAGCACTGATATATATTTGATCAGCGGTACAAAGATGTTAAGTCAAAAACCTAATTTTTCAGGAGAGCAAAAATAAGGTTTTAAAAATATAATGCAAATTATGACTTTGGTACCACAAATAAAATTATTTTGGTTGTGATACAAAAGTCAGAATTGGAATTAAGAATCTTGTAACATACTATCAAAACACAACCAGTAATATTGATGTCATAATATGAATTTTAACAATTTTACTATCTTTGAAAAGAATACAATATTTGGTTTGGTAATAAGATGAAGTTGCCAATGCCTGACATTTTGTTATAGAGAAAAGTAGTTATGACAATTGTACCGTTGCAAAGCTAAGTCATTTTGACCAAAAATGGACTTAACACCTTTGTACCACTGACCAAATATTTAATTTACAGTACATCATATTAAAAATTTACAATAACAATTGAAACGCACAAGTAAAACTTTTCATTCCAGACCGGGTTTAGGTCCTGAAGAACGGTTTTTGTCCGTTTCTTCGTTTTGCCAACCTGCACAGTAACATATGGATCACTTGTTCCGCTTTTGTCCTTTGCTATTAAGCCTTGCGCACATATTACTGTCAACAAAGTAGAAAGAAGAAAAAAATGAAAAAGAATTAGAAATATTCGTTCTGAATTAAAAGTATAAAATATCAAGATCTTTACTCATGGTTTATCTGAACTACTATGATCATATGAATATTGACGTCAAAACATAAAATTGAGTATGAAATTAAATTTTGGTAGAAATGAGTTTATATTTCCCAAAAAGATAGGGGAAAAAAAACCTAAGGAAGATGACCACTTTTATTTTAATAGCCATACAAATTATAAATAGTTGAGTGTAAAGAAAAAGAAATTTTTTAAAACTGCCAGAAAAATATTAATTCTTTCAGTGATGTGTTACAAGTTTGCATAACTGTTTTTTTCAGATACTCTTACCATAAAGCTAAGCATCATTATGCAAATCCCATGCTTCCCTTTTGCGATGAGAAGAGAAGTGATGAATCAAATCAATCTATTATCAGATTGTTCATTATGGAAAGGCATGGAAATGACCATATTTCCAAATTAGTATTTCTCAAGCACAGCATTCAACATGGCAGTTTTATGGCTTACACTGTTTTTCTGAATAAGATGCTGTGCTCAGCATTGTCATGTCACATGATTTTTAAACATGGAAAAATTATTTTCTTAGTATTTAATGCACTTGTGAAATGATTAAACAAGGATGAGTAGGTGATTAAGACAAATTGCTAACATCATTGGCTTTTAGTGATCCAACTATCTTAATGATTGCTTTACATGTGGTAACTTGAATCTTCTTACTCAATAGAGCTAATTTTCATGACTATCTTTGTAAAGAATTTTACAGTGATATTTTAATTGACCATGGCAAGGACNAGGAACATAATCNCCCNAAAAAATTTAAAATGGACAGGAAATTTCTACTTCATTATAAAGTTTATTTGAGACTTAACATCTTNGTCATCCTAAAAAATATTTCTGAAAGGAAAAAAATATACCTAATTAAAAATTATCAAGGGTTCTTTGAAGTAACAATTATTAACTTTTTTTNAAAAAATAAAGTATTTTAATGGTGAAATCATATGCTAAATCTGCAGTATATAGCAATAAGAGTGTTAAGGACATTGGAACAAAGTAAACAATAATTTAGAGGACATATTAAATAACAGGTTCAGTTTTTCTTGGAATTTTCAGAAAAAAAAAAATTAATTTAATTATTTAAGATTGAAGAAAATTAAAAACAAGATAGGCTTTTATTATTATTTCATTTTCCAGAAAAATATGCTTTAGAGAGCAGATGT
>PXIH01S0041536.1:2033-14363 GCA_003024985.2 Euperipatoides rowelli
TTATTTAATTTTTAAAAAATTTGTCATAAATGATATCTACCATTCCATTAATTATTTTAAAAACTTGAATCATATCTCCCCTAAGCCTACACGATTCTAAAGAGTATAACTTTAATTTTTTAAGCCTATCCAAAAATGATATCTACCAGTACCTAATATTAACTTAGTAGCCCTTCTCTGTACTTTCTCCAATAAATCTATATCTTTCCTAAAATATGAGACCACAATTGAACACAATTATACACTTTATGTGGCCTTAACGATGATTTATACAAGATAAAATGACCTCAGAATCTCTACATTTAATAGTTCTTTTTAACATATCTAGCATTCTATTAGCCTTACATGCTTCGACACACTGTTTACTAGGCTTACAAGATTCATGAATTATAACACCCAAATCCCATGCCTCCTCAATCTCAATAATCTAACTCTCATTCATTCTCTATTTAAACTTATTATTTCTACCAAAATGAACTATTTGACATTTAGCTATAATAAAATCCATTTGCCAAACCTTTTTATCCAAGTCACTTTGTATCAATAATGCCCTTTCAATACTATTAACTCTACCACCTAATTTAGTATTATCAGCAAATTTACTTATTTTACTTATAATATTAACATCCAGATCATTAATAAAATTAATATTAAAAAAAGCAAGGGTCTTAAAACTGACCCCTGTAGACCCCATTTTACTCTTCTTTCCAACTAGAAAATTTTCCTACTCTCTGTTTTTTTTTCACTAACCAATTTTGAATCCAATTTAATACATTTCCATTAATAGCCACTAATCTACCATGAGATACCTTATCAAAAGCTTTTTAAAAAATCTAAGAAAACTACATCAACATCATTACCCTCATCCACTAAACTAGTAATTTCATCATAAAATTCTATAGATTAGTCAGACATGATCTTTTACTCCTAAATCCATGGTGTGACATACCAAACAAAGAATTATTATTAAAGTAAACCATATCAAATCCTTTATAATAGATTCCAACAGCTTACCTACTATAGAGTTAAACTAATTGGCCTATAATTGTAAGGATCACTTTTCTTGGGAGAAAAAAATTCCTATAGATGGTGGATATTGATGAGATGAGAAGCAAGATGTTATTTACTGTAGCATCAAGTGGGTAAAGTGTACACTGTGATCAGTCAAGTATATGTTTCACCACTGGGTGCACTCATTTCAATCAAATATTTATAGGACTACCTCGGATGCGTAAATGGATGGACGGAACTCCAGCGTTAAATATTTAACTATGCATATATACTATATAATCACAGTAAAAACTTATAAGTAAAGTAAAACTTAAGTAACATAAACGTTGCTATATATAATATTAATTCACTTGGGTTGTATCAATTATCACAAAACATGAACACAGTAAAAAACTTTACTTATATGAAAATAGTTATGTGTTTATTAACAGTTAGATATAAAACATTTATTCATTCTTTGTCTTTGCATGTAGAAAGTAGAGGATGAACGATATCAATAATATCAAAAAAGAATTAGTCATAAATTAAATGATATAAGGTACAAAAAAATTTTCTTAAGTCTAGATGAATTCTTAGTATACTGTATACTTTATAATACTTAGGAGTCATAATTGAATAAAATCAAGTATAGAAGAATGCATGAACAAATTGTATAAAAAAATATTCCACTTGTTTTAACGTGATGAATTTGCTTGTCTGCCAATAACTACCTTTTTGACGAGAGTTTTGACGTGAGCATTAGAGTAGGCTATAATAATATATACTGAAGGTATTATAGGAAAAACAAAAATAACTTGCTTAGTATAGTAATAGTTATTTGTAAATGTATAACATGAATAAGTTATAGATACTTATGCTATAACTCAATAGGTACTTTATCGTATTAAGGGCTTGAAAAATATACGAGGGCCGTGATAGCCCATGTGTTAGCTTGATGAATCGTACAGTAATCGCTTAATATTTTTTGATTGCAATATCAGAAGATAGGTGCATTTCTTCTTATACAATAAAAATGATTGGTTATCCTTGGAACATGTATATTACAATAAATAACATACATTTATTTATTCTTGAAAAATATTCATTAAGAGTTTCCAGTGAAGTCTGTCTAACATAAGCCTCTATAATAGTTTTGTAAGTAAAACGTAATTTGAATTTGCACGAGTATAGATCTATAATACTTATGTTATCTTATTTCTTTATCAGTGATCCCAGCGATACACTAGATTACTTAAACACGTAATCATTTTATATCATAAACATAATATAGCCTATCTGATTGCTCTATAAGAGCCAAACTTTGGCAATTACATTTTTCCCTCAAAAAATTTTGCTGTCATGGCTTCATGTTACAAGCACATAGCAACTGAAAATGAGTGCCTAGAAATGGGTGACACTAAGTCCCATTCACCGTATTAATATCAGCATTATTTTTAGATTTCAGTCCTAACCTTACCCTTACCATGAACCCTAACTCCTACCTCGTATTAAAGACACCATGCCCCAACCCTAGGATAATCTAGAGGTGAAATAATCCTTTTTTGGTATATTTTGATAATTTCGGCTACTTCCATTTGCGTATATGACTGAAATAGATGTTAAAAATATGGTAAAATGGGGATTCATTACACTCGCTTTTAGGTACTCCTCAATTGAAAAGGGAGCTATCTACTAAAAAAAAAAATCATGTGACTAGAGCTAGTTATTGAGCATGCTCAGTCCAATAGTGTTTTATTTACAACAGATGGCGCTGTCAATAAATAGCAGTTAAAAAAACATGCAAGCAATCCTAACATTTTTTATTAAATAGTAGGCCTATCTAAATGAAAATTCTAAATTATTATTAAATGTTAGATGAAATCTATCCATAATAAAAAATACATATAATCATTAAATAAATGTAAATGAATCTCCAATCGAAAAAAAAAATTGACTTATGGCGGACAATTCAGTCCAATTGGAAACACAAGGATCCATCCCTGTTGTATCCTGACAAGAAGAATGTAGAATAATAAATAATATATATTATTGTAAATAAAATGGTCGTTTTGCCTTCAAGCGAAACATATTAAAAAATAAATAAATGCCTGAACAATTTTAAAACGAACTTTGTTCAACACTCTAGAATAAATATTAGGCTCAGGAGATTACCACACTTCATTTTGTCTAGCATCCTTATAATACTGCTACTATTAATTTCAAACATATCAAAACTTGAATATTTATTAGACAAGACTAAATTTCTTTCAAAACTATAACTATTTTCCTTGGTATAAACAGATGCAAAATATTTATTTAATTCCTCAGCCACATCCAAATCTTCACTAATAAATTCCTTAATCTTTAAAGGCCCTAATTGCTCTTTAATTCTGTTTAATTTTAACATATAGGAAAACAACTTACTATTCACGTTAATATTATCAACCAATTTTTTTTTCTAGGTTTTTTTTTTAGAAACCCAAATAGATTTTTTTAAAAACTTACTTTGACATAATTTATAACTTAATTTATCTTCGTCAGTATTTGAACTTTTAAATTTTCTAAATGAAGCACTCAGAATAGAAGTTGTTAAGTCACAAATTTTCACAAATGAGTTTTTTATGTAGAATACCTATTTTTGCTGTTATTTTCAATACATAAAAATTATTTGCTTGGATAAAAATGCTAAGTCCTATTTCTAAGAGCTTGAATATTGAAAGCATTCCTGATATTTTTAGAATCTATAGTTGTTAAGTCTATATTTTGGAATTTAATGTTGACAAGTCCAAACTGTTTTTTTTTTCCCACTAGGTGGTTTACTGTAGATATTTTTATAAAAACATTTTCACAACTTTCTATTAAGCCTGTTAACAAAATAAATATTAAAATAGGGTGATTCAGACTTCAATATTTTCTGGAAGTATATGTTCAGGAAGTATATGATCCTGAACATATACTTCCAGAAAATATTGCTTCTGAAAACAGTTTTACTGAAGAAAATAATAATTTTATTAGGAATAAAGAATAAGTCCTGGTCAACACTTAGGAATGAGCCTAAATGTTGACCAGGACATACCTTGCTCAAGTATTAATATTGCTGCAATATCAATAATATTTACTGCTAGGCAGGGGTGTTGAGAGTCTGTATGGGGCCCAGGACAAAATATTTTATGGGACCCTTAGACAGATTTGCTGAATTTTTTATTTAGTTGTATGGATGTTTTGTCTCCCTTTTGACAGATTTGATAAATTTTTTTTTGTGTGTTTTTGGCTGTTGAGATTTTTAACCATTAAAATTTTGGGGGATGTCCAGACTCCCTGGACATCCCCTGAATACACACTTGCCCCTTTGTGTAACGAAAAAAAGTCATAGGCCCTCTTAAATCACCATTGGCCGGGTACTTTTATCCACCCAGTCCCCACCCTCTCTCAACGCCCCTGCTGCTAGGCAAATTATTGACAGATGATAGAATACAATCAGAGAATGGTGAAAGGATGTCAACATAAGTTAAAGTAGGAAAAAGAAGAAGACAAGAAGAAAACTGGGAAAAATATTAGAAAAAATCAAAGAGCTATAGGTTTGCTAATCATTATTTAATTAGTTGAAAAGTATATACTTTTTAACTTTCACAGCATTTCATTGATTACATTTTTATTATAATTAGGGCAGGCATACATCAATCCTAGTGATATCAACAAAGGAAAAAGTGTGTCATTTACTTGGATTAATATGATTAAAAAAGCCCAGAAACTTCATTCATTCCAAGTGGTTTATGTTAGGTATCTTCTAACAGACAATATCTAAGATGATGACACACCAGTAGTACAGGTTAAAGATTACAAAATTATATTGGAATCCATTAATTCCCGAGCTATATCTAATCTCACATCAACAAGAGGTATGAAATTTGAACAATGGTTTACTGCTCCAAATTAGACTAACAATGAGTGCAGCAGTCACAACACCTTTGTCTGTTTTAAAATTAGGTACTAAAAGATCTAGTCTTACCTCAGCTTTTATATAAGTAAATCTCCTACTTCCTAATCAGTTTTTTCCAATAGCAAAAGCTAAACACAAGGATGTCAATGTGCTATTGAAACATGTTAAATTGTCTGATTGTGATACATTTTATCAATGTATTTTATCAAATGTTAATGCTGTTGAAAATTATGATGAGATTGAGTAAAATAACTTTATTTCTTAAACAAAAAATCAATATGACTTAACAACAAAATATCAAAATTCCTGTAATTTCAAGTTTCATTGTTGTTAAGTCCAGGACTTGTCAACAATAGGTTTGTTTTAGATAAAAAGTTGTTAAGTCCAAAAGTTTATTTGGACCTCCTAAAGTTAATTTTTATTTTTTTAGAATAAAACTAATGTTTTGTGTTTAGTTTATACTTAATTATTCTAAAAATATAACAAATGTAATTTTTAATTACAAAATAAAGTTAATTCACACTTTGAAATTTTGTTTTGCTTCTCCTGAACTATTAGTAAAATGTGACTTAGCAACTTTCTATCCTGAGTGCTTCAAATGCTCTTTGCTTCTTATTAAACTCCTCTCTAACCTCTTTAGTAAACTATCTAGGATTATTCCTATGTTTTAATCTTCTTATTTTCATTGGAATACATTTTTTTACATTCATTTTTAACTCACTTTTAAATATTTCCCACTTAACTTTAGTAGATTTACCTTTGAAAATATCCTTTTAATTAACTGAACTGATTGTCCTTCTTAGTTTACTAAAATCTGTTTTATTAAAATCTGTAACTAACTTATCATTACCTCTAATTTCACCATTTAAAGTCAAATTAGACCTTATAATATTATGATCACTATTAACAAGATGTTCTCCCATTTCTATATCACTAACAATATAATAATCTGAACTAAGTACCAAATCTAATATTGCTTCACCTCTAGTTGGCTACAAAACATGTTGCTTAAGAAAATAATCCAGAACTACTTCTAAAAACGCATTACCGGTACCATACTCAAAATAGCTACCACATCATTCCAATTAATATTTACATGATTAAAATCACCCAAAACAATTAATTCCTTCTTAGAAGATGCATATACAATAATTTTATAATGTATTTGTTTATCATATAATACATTCACACCTGGTGGTCTATAACAATTTCCTAACTGTATTTTTTTCCCTTTTATATGGTCTAATTCTATCCACACTGATTCCACATCCTTTCCAATCTCGTTTAATCAGACTTTTCAGAAACCATAATATTAATGTTCTCTTTAACATAAAATAACACACCACCACCTTGTATTTCAGTGCTATCTCTCCAAAATAATTTATGATCTAAGTTTATAACCTGGTAATTTCAGAATGTCGTCATCATTTATATTTGCCCAAGTCTCAGTAATAGCTATAATTTCAAATTTGCCTAAAGCAATATCTAGTTCAAGTTCTGACAATTTATTTCTAGCGTTTGTATAAAACAACTCAAAGATTTAATGNTATGCATTTATTATTCACGTAAAATGTTTTTAAATGATTCAGTTTATGATCTAATAAAAGTAATCAGAATTTGTTTTTTTAAAGTAGCCTATATAATATTTATATATTTATAATAATTTACATATTTATATTCTTATATATCTGTATATATTTTTTCAAACTAAAAAATGAAAATTCTATTCTGTGTACTTTTTTTCTTCTGAAAGATCTAGTACCCGGAAGGTCGGCACCGAATCTCCTACACAAAGCCGATTCTGAATAATTGCCGATACTGAAAATATAGCCGGGTAATTTATTGCCAGTACTTTGTGCTTTAGCATCACTAATGTGAATCTTTGTACAAACGTTTTAACTTTCTAAAATGGCAAAAATTAAGAAAGGCTTTTTTTTTTCTTTTGTTGTTTAGTGGACATAATATTGTAAACAAAACGATCGCATGTAAATATAAGGCCTAAACTCGATTGTAACAAATAAATTTATGATTCAATTTACATCAAATTTAATATGCCGAATTATATTTATCTAATAAAATCTTTTATAACCTTAAATTAACTATAACTCAAGCTACAAAATTTTTGTTGAATATTTTGATCTGTACACTTTATGGTTATTTGTATGTTTTGTATGGTAGAGAGGAGTTATTACGATCTCACTGACCTACGCCATATGTGTCACATGACTCTGCAAAAATTGTTTGCGATAGTATGACTTTCAAAGTTTGACTTCTGTATAGAATGCACTCTAAAGATCTAAAAATGCACCAATTTTTTTTCCCTTCATAAAATACCTATTCTGAAAGAATTCACAATAAAATAGATTTTTTTGGGGGTGATACTTAGACTTTAACTAACTGCACAATGACTAATTATTAGACAATGTGGACATGGACCTATTGATAACCAAATGTGTTTTATAGCAAGAGAAAATTATGATTCGTAATGGACTGGATAACTGTATATGTCTGTCTTTTTGTTACATCTCTGTGTACCACCTGCAACAATGTAATGTAGCCTACCACTAGGGGTGATTTTGATGCATTTGATGGTGTATGGTAGGGATTCTCAGTTTGAGAATCCCTGCCATACACCATCAAATGCAGCAAAATCATTATTGAAATAACGGAGTTTTGATTTTTTTACATTTGTAGTTCATGGATGTCTCCAAAGAAAGGCTAGGAGGGACTCCAGCTCTCCTCAAATATCCCTATTTATGCTCCCAAATGAAAAAATAGTAATTAAAACATAATTGGTTTTTTGTATTAATGTATTATTATTTTAATTTAAAAAAATTAACCTTTAATAATGAATATTTATAGAACTATTTGCTCTTCTGCTGTCAACGACCAAGATAAAGCTAATCGGTTTATAATTGTATTTTATACAATTAATTGTATTATTTATTTGGAGATTTAACATGAATATTATTTTAAAAAAAAATAATGCCTTCTGAGGGTAAACAGCAAATTGACAAAAAAAAATGGACTGCCGGCAAGAGAGGGACATGTTTTATAGGGATGGTGACATGCAATTATATAGATAAATATTGTCTAAATCTTTTATATTTCTACTATTATTTTGATTTATGGCTTTCTAACTGTCTGCTAATAAATTACTAGCCGAAACCCGTCAAAATTGACGTTAATTTTTTTGGGGGCCCAGAATTTTGTGTCATGTTTGGAACTATGGTAAACACTCCCATGTTATTTTCTCCCCCCCCCCCACCCAATCCACAAAAAAAATGGGCAAGTCTATTTTCATTGTGTAAAATGACAGAATTCAATTGGGCCCCTAGCACCCCCATGTGATTGTAGACCTCTAGGGTAACATAAATTTCAAATTTGAACTTAATCGGAGCATTTTAAAAAAAATAAATTTTGGGGGTCTCCCCTAGCACCCCCTTGTGACCACCTAGGACCTTGACTTTTTATATACATATTCTAGACCTCTAGTGTAATACAAATTTCAAATTAATTGGAGCATTTTTTTTAAAAAATTGATTTTTGCCCCCCCCCCCTACTACCCCAATGTGACCACCTAGGACCTTGACCTTTTATATACATATTCTAGACCTCTACGGTAACTCCAATTTCAAATTTCAACTTAATTGGGCAAACCATTGGGGAGAAAATGCAATTTAAAGAGTTCGGAATGACAGATAGATACACAGAAAATTTGTTTTTTAATATAATTAATTTCATTTAAAAGATGTTATGTTATTATTTCTTCTCTGTGAGAGGAAATTTTTTTTTTTTTTTAAATTTTACCTATCAGATATGATTAATTATATATAGTATTACCTGTCGAATATGAGGTTCTAAAGCTGGTTCGATGAAACCAATAGACAAAGCTCCTAAAGTAATTGTTGCAGCAGCAATTAATATTGATGGAATTTTTAAAAACTTCAAAAAATTTGCAGAATTCAGTTGTGATGAATCTTAAATAAAATGAAAAAGAAATGCAATCAAGACCACACGAATAAGCTAAATTAAAACAAATAATAATGGTCCTGCAAGGCCCCTATATCCTTCGAAGGGTATAGGGGGCGTTGGGATGGTCTAGTCGTGAAGGCTGCCGACTAAACCAAACCAGTAACCCTAAGGTTGCTGGGTCAAATCCGGGGAGATTGTTTCCCCTGGTATTTGTCCAAATGTAAATCAGAGTGATATAAGACCTTTGGAATTGTTATATTGATTTTATGCTATATTGAATACTGGATCTGTTGTGTAATACACATATTATATTGTAAATAAAGTTTGTTATTTCCCCTGTTAGCGGAAAATATATTAATAATAATAATAATAATGATAATAATAAAGCAGATAGAAACAGGGAATAACCAGGGGCATTGAGGGGAAGGGCAAAGGGACAAAAGTACCCAAGCCCATAGTGACTCAAGTAGAATGAGATACATTTTTAAAACTTATTTGTGGCCACTAGGTGGTTTCTTTTACTAGTACATATATAATAAGAATATAAATGTCTGTATATTGGCAAAGTTTGATATTCCTCCTCAATGACTCAGCCTAGCACAATATTTGATTTACTTGAAAATCCTGCTAAAGCAGATCCGATTGATGCTATTTAGGGCTTTCTGTGACCTTCACTGCCCTGGGGATGACTTTTTGAAAATTTAGGATAAAAGGAGCTTTGAAGCTTGCTGGTCAACTATATAGCAAACTCAGGAGCTCCAATTACTTCAGAAATAGCCTGAGACACAGTATTTGTAGCCATCAAGTGGCTTCTTTCTCTAGACCTAATGAGTCATTAATATTTGTTTATGATATAAACAAATATTGTGTAGCAATTATTAGCTGAATGTTTATATTGTATCTATGGCAACCATACCATCATATTTAGTGAATAATTGTATTGACTTTACTCTTCAGGGTTTTGTTGCTATAATAATGTTTCTATGGCCAACCTTTTAACATGGTAATTTTGAACAGTTAAAATTTGCATATTTTCTTCAGTAATTTTGTGGCCTATAGTTTGCATATGATTATGAATGCTTGACTTTTTGTCATAGCGCATTTGCTCACGTATGTGCACCCTGCCCCTAGCTGTACTGCCAATATAGAAGGATGGGCATGTGCAAACCACTTTGTAGATTATGGTCTGTTGACTGTACCTGTGTCCCTGGATAAAACAGATCATTGGTCATATTAATGTTTTTAAATTGGGGGTTGGGAGAGGGGACAATCTATATTTAGCTAGTATGCTATTTATGCTTTGTAATTGTGAAAATATTGGCTTTATTATATTATAATGCTGCATTGTGTCTATTTTAATAAATTTAATTGCTTTTTGGTTGCAGCCTGGAATAGAAACTTATAATACCGCAAAACATTAACAAGTTACAATTTCCAGTTTAAATCAAATTTTATTCATTATAGAACTATTATACAATATTATTGTATCACTATCATTAAAAGCCAAATAAAACAATATAAGCTAAATAAAAACTTATACAAACATGCAGAATAACAAGAGACTATAGTCCTGCTAGGTTGTACATGCTGAATGACGCGATCGCTTTTTGTCTGCAGCTTGCAAGTAGAAACTTATAATACCGCAAAACATTAACAATTAAGTTACAATTTGCAGTTTAAATCAAATTTTATTCATTATAGAACTATTATACAATATTATTGTATCACTATCATTAAAAGCCAAATAAAACAATATAAGCTAAATAAAAACTTATACAAATATGCGAGTAACAAGCGACTATAGTCCTGCGAGGTTGTCCATGCTGAATGTATTACTTAACTTTTATATTTTTATTTATATTTTGTCTTCCTTTGAATTTGGGGAATTTTTATTAAAAAACTTATGTAACATAGGCTTATACAAAGACAGATTGCTCCTTTTTTTTATAGGAATAAAAAAAAGTGTATCGCTACAACTTTGAGGCATTAAAAATGGAAGCCTTTAAAATGGATTATTTTGGTGCTGTAATATTTAATTCATAAAGCATTGTATTTTTAGCATATGTTTGTTGAAAAACTGACGTTTAGCCAGCTTTCTCATTAGAATAATATAACAAAATTACAGGTTGACTATTTGCTTATAGTTATACTGTTATGACCCGTGATGTCTTCTACATCGTATTCTTATAATAAAGGGAAGTTTTAATGCTTTGGGGAAATTAAAACAATTACAAAGTTTAAGAGTTATTACTTTCTCCTCAATAGTATACCAGAATCTTTATTTAAAAGTCAAAGACTTAAATAAATCATTCTAATTTTAATTTCGTTGGGACTTCAGCGAATGGTGTAATGCTTTGCCAGTAAAATGCTTTCATCCTAGGTATCCCAGCATGTCTTGTGCACAACAGGCTTCAAGGCTAGTTATTGTCGGCAAACGTTAGGGCGCCTCCATCTTATTTTAGCTCCATGATTTTTCCCATCTCATTTTGCAAGGAATGAGCTTCTGGAAAGGTGGGTGAGCCCTCCGAAACATAAAGCCTATAATCACTGCATTTTTTTATTTTATATTTGCCAATTTTGAATAAGATTTTTTAAGCTTTATTTTTATCTATCAATTAGTTGACAGTATACTTTTTAATATTTCTTTGTTTTACTGGTTAAATAATAATAATAATAAAGACAAAAGTGTACAATAGTCACCTGACTGGCTTAGCCTCAAAATACCCCAACCCCCGGCCAATAAATAAGTGAATCCCATATTATGTTCAATATTTAACTCAATGATCTTGTCATTAATTCTACGCTTTATGAATAATATATTTCAAATACATATTTAATCTAAAAAATTGGATAATTTAAAAAAAAAATTAAATGATTTACCAAGTTGAGGGGGTAATACAAAAAAGGTGACTATAGATGCCAAATGTAATATGGTGCCCATAACCACAAACGGTGTCGTGTAACCACCAAGCTAGATATACAATATATTAAAAAAAAAAATACAAGATCTATTTATTAATTCAATTAATCATAATGGTGAATTTTGTGATAATAAGTTGCAATTGGACTTACTGAATAAAGACTTCCTCCAATCACAGGGCCCAGCATGATTCCAAGTCCAGCAAACGTTTCTAAGAGACCCTTAAATGTACAGAAGAGAAGTAACATTACTGAAAAATAAATTGAATTTTCTCAATTCAAGTGTAAATTCTTATTCATAAGATTGATTTATTAATGACTTTTTAATGGCTACAGAACAGCCGTGTACTTTGAACCAGAATGAAAGAAATATAGTACAAAGAGAAAACAAATTGGAAAACAATATATCAAAGAAAAAAGTACCGTAGAATGCCAACCAAGAGCGCCCCCTCCAAGCAAGGGCGCCCCCCCTATTTCTTGTCAAAACATAGGTATATAGCGCCATC
>PXIH01S0041581.1:705-12717 GCA_003024985.2 Euperipatoides rowelli
ACCAAGTCAGCCATCTTGGATTTTCGAACTCGAAAATTCGGCCGCCATCTTGAAAAGACCCGGATAGGCCTCGAAACCCTGTTTATTATCTACTGATATATATTAATATTTATCTTTTTTATATTGTAAATATTGTGTCGTTTGTTTTTAGAAATAATAATAAAAAAAAAAAAAACATTGTTGGAAAAGAAAATGTAAAAGCAATATATTTTCCAAGAAATCCAGCAATATCTAGGTATTGACTTTAAAACAGAGGAACAAAAAATTAAACTCGAGAAATTATTTCAATAGTGTGAAAACGTTTACGTTATTCCTATGAATTTGAGCTCGGTTTACAGCTACTTCAATGTAAGTGTGCACTGGATGCCACTAACAGATGATTATTCAGATCTAACAGAGAATTTAAATAAGTATTTGCATACATTTGAAATTATAGAAGAGAATATTACTACTTTGGATAACTCAAGTTATAAGTCAAGTAAAGTCATAGTAAAAGCTATGCAAAAAAACAACATTCCATTGAATGACATATCGCATTTAATAATGGTCAAATGTGTTACGGTAATAATAACAATAAATGAATGAGAGCCTTTGGGCTTAAATTGTAAGCAAAAAGGTCATAAATCGAATGACTGCAGTAAGAAGTATTGTAAAACTTACAGAAAGGTGATCGAGCCAGAACATGCTAATTGTGTTTCTCCAGCGAATACATATGCTATGATAATGAGAACAGTAAGATCGAACAAGAAAGGCAAGAATTTGAGACAGATCTTTTTGAAAAGAGGAAAACCAATCAAAAGACTAACATTGGAGTAAATCGAGAAATGCATTAAGTAATCAAACAGTCATACAGCAAACAAAAACAACAAACTTACTACCGCTTGGTTCAGAAGAGGAAATGAATTCCATTGACTCTCACGGGAACTTATCGGACTCTCGTGATGGAAGAAGACTTTGAAAACGCCATGTTGAAGACGGATAGTAAAGACCGCTTAAAAGTGAAAAGAAGAATTTCTTAAATATACTGTTTACTTAATTTATTGTTTGGTATAATTTTTTTACTTGTTTGGGTTTATGACTATTAATTCTTAAATTCTTTTGATTTTCATTTGAAAGGAATTAGTATGAGATTTGGCCCTGTTGTTTTTGTTTTTTTAAAAAAATGCATTTTTAAATAAAACCTTACAAAAAAAACTTTCTTTATTTTTTCCATTAAAATAATATTTTACCTTTTTTGCACAGGGGTCGAACTCATGACCCTTTTTTATACACAAGCCTGCCGTAACCGGGTACGAAACCTCATGGCCACGACACCTTGGCTAATTAAATGCTTTATATGATATAGTTCCAAACCCATAGGATTTCCAATAATATTTGTCTTGACATAATTATACATAATAACCTTGTTAGCCAACATTATGTCAATGAGGCCTAATCTTTTTTTTTAGGTAATCTAGTCCTATATTGTCCTATAAACTTAAAAAATTTTGTACTATCTTATTAAACTTATAATAGAACAATTTAGAAATTTTGACATATGGAAAATAATAAAAAAAAATTTGTCACTAATAAAGTATTAACAAATCTTACTTTTTCCATCATTCCCAAATTGAACCTTCACTATACGTGCACAGTTTTCTCCATTTCCTCAAGTTCATCTTGTAACTCTGTGTACTGTAAGGAGTTATCATTTTAATTGGGAACTTAAGACCCAATATCTTTCCATGCTCACCTTCCAAATCTTTGTATTTTTTAATTCTTCTATTTTTTAGATCTCAAACATATGATTTTTTAAAATTAAATGTAGATCCAATCATTAACACAAATCTTTTTAATATTCAATAGATTTCATCCAATTGACTCCTTCCAGACCCAAATACCATATCATCAATGTACATTATTACTTTGATATTGTCCACCTTTCTTGTTATCCATATTCCTTTAGTGATATCTTCAATCTTATATACCAATTTAAATACAATGAAAATACTAATGATGACATTGTAATACTTCATTTGGCATTTTTTCAAAATGCAAGTATACTTTTTGATTAAGAAATGCAATAGTTTTATTCCTCACAATGTTCAACTACAATCTAGTTGTCTTGTTTTCACCAATATATTTAACCACCAAATATTCAAGATATTGTGTATTAACGTGGTTAAAAGCTCCTTCCATATCCATTTGAATGTCATACATATCTCCCCTCTTCTTTTTACAATAATTGGAAAATGCCATATGTAACATGAAGAGTGACTGCCCAATTGTTTTCCCTTTTATGCTAAATACATTTGAAGACAAGCATATTTCCATCACTGGTGATATTCTTTTTAATACTATTTTCTCTAAACACTTTAAGTTGCAATTAGAAAGAGCTATGGGATGATATTTATCCTCATCCATAACCAAATCATCTATTATATATTTATTTGGTATTATGACATACAAAAGTTATTAAACACTTCTTCATTAGACTCACCACTTAATAAAGCATTATAAAAGTCTAACAAAACAGTCATGATATCTACACCTAAAGATTTATATACAATATAACTAATTCCATCGGGACCTGGTGTAGATTTAATATTAACTTTTTCCAACACATTTTGCAATATTCTCCTCTAGTAATCAATAAGTTCATCATATCTTGCTCCTCTTTATATATAATGCCTCTATTTTTTATGTATACCACCTATAGTTATTTTGACCTTGAAACCCTTCATATTTAGCTATATCACCTTTGTCATAAAATTTGCACTTATTATTGTCTAGAAATTTCTTTTGTATTATTTTAACAATCTCAAAAATACTTGTGTACATCAAATTATCAGCAATACTATGCACATTTGCCATTATCCTTTTCTTTTTCAATATTGATATTAAACACCAATTTGACAAGACAGCTGTAACTCCAATATCACTCATGACTTTTTTTTACATATTTTTTTTTTGTTGCACGATTAGTAAATATTCTAAGCTTAACCTCAAGTCCAATATTCCATAATTTTTCTGTATATTTTGATTGATATGTGTATATATTAATTATTAATAGTTGCAATTTCCTTCTTTATTGCTTTTTTTCCATTTATATTATCTGTCACTCCAATTTCATAAATCAGTTTCTTTATTAATTGCCATTTCACTATTATATTTATTCTCTCATCATATATTACTTTAGTTATCAGTTTATTCTTATTCATCCTTATCAAGCTGTCATCACACCATATGGGTATTAATCCAATTCTACTATACTTTTCAGCTCTTCCAAATACATTTTTAATATTTAACACTAAAGCTAGATTATCAGAAAATGGAATGTTCAAATACTTTCTCATATGAACACCCATTTATGGGAGACACAAGAATCCTATCTAATCTGCTTTTTGATCTTTTGTCTATTCTCCTGGGCAAATATGCTATCCCACAGTGCACAACAACATCTATTAATTGAAACATGTCCAATATATTCTGTAGCTTTTGTTCATTTACTTTATTATTACATTCATATCGCCTCCAATTATTATATTACTATTCCTATTATATTCACAGATTTTCCTTACCTCCTTCCATAGAGCATTTCTTCCTACCTCTATTACAGGTATATGAACATTGATTAAACACATACTATAACTTTATATTTCCATATTCAATACCATTATTCGCTCTCCCAAGTTTGTAAGATCCTTTATTCCAGATGCAATTGACTTTGATATGACAAACGCCATCCCTCTTCTCCTCAAATTATTATTATTATCTTTTATTATGTAATCTTTTTTTTTAACTTCTTCCAAATACTCATATCAATGGCTGCCGTCATGTCTCCTGTAACATAAATCATGATATTAGTTTTCACAAGAAATTTGATTATTAACATTCCAATTCCTTTTTTATTTAAAGTTCTGACATTAGCAGAAACAACAAGATAAAAAATTATAATTAGTAAAAGACATTGCTAAATTCAATATAATGGAGTGTAATGTAATAAATATAAGTGAAGACATTTCTATTATAATACTTCTAATCTCGAAACACATCATTACATTATAATTAAAATTTTATCTCATTACAAACTAATAAGCCAACTCATTATCCCCTTCTTTCTGTTCTATTCTGGAAATATTCTCTTCTTCTAAACTTATTCCACTAAAATCTCCACCATTTTTTTCCCGTTCTAGCAAAATTTCTACTATTCTTACCTTCGAATCCTTCTCTTCTTCATCTGAACTAAATGTTTGCTTCAATCCTTCTTTGTTATTACTATTAGCAGGAATTGGTGTCTTTCTTTTATTTCTTCTAGTAACTAACATAAACTCATAATCTTCATAATTCAATAGATCATCTGCGTTTTCGTCAACTTTCATTTTTCATGCCTCGATATCAGAATTATATTTAGAGTCAAAAATTGTTAATGTTTGACCCTGCAATAGTAGTTCCTCAGTCATATCTGGGCTATATGATGCCCATTGCTGAGACAAATTACTAATATTCCACTCTTTTTCATATAAAATATTTTCATTTCTAGAATCATACATTTGATCAGTATTAATTATATTGCCATTTTCTTTTTCACTAAAACCTCTTTTTTTTCTACCACAACTGCTGTGTCTTGCGCATATGCATATGTCAACGTATTTTCATCACAATTTTGATTTTCATGCCTCCCTTTTACATATTTCGAACATTTACCACAATTCTTTACATCACTTTCATAGGCTTTGAGAAATATCTCTACAATTAAAACAAATTGGTTCTCTACCCTTCACCACCTCAAACAACGTAAGAGAACCATAACTATAAGATACAGTATATCTCTATCATGTACATTTTCTTTTAACACACCCTTTATCTCTATTACTCCTGTTTTAATAGCTGTATCAGTTATTATTAAATACTCTTGTAATGCACTATTCACCAGGTTAAAGTCATCTGTTATTGGGGCCCAATGTACACATATATGACATATTGAGAAAGTTTGCCATATTGAGCTGGGATTACAATATATTCCTTAAATCCTATCCTGAACAAGTTGTTTTTGCTCGATTGTTGTGAAGTCAATACCCAAATATCGGCTATTCCTAGGAAATAAAGAGCCCTACAATTGCATCTTTCCCTACCATTGCTAATATTTCCAGCAAGATTGCAGTGGTTCCCATCTTTAGTTCCGACTCCTCACTGTATAACATAAAAATGTAACGCTGCTCCTTGTAAGCCGATTTAAATATTTTAATCCAATTAATCCATTCATAAGTTTAATATACCTCTCTGAATTCTTCGTCATATTACCCACAGCTAACTCAAACTCTCCCATATATTTTCTTAAATTACCAAGTCAATTCTGAACAAATTTTTCCTCTCCGTCAAAATCACCACCCTTCTCGTATGCCATCTTGACCAGAAGCCATCAACAAACTTTTATAATTAACCTAACTGAACAATGTGACTCTTAAAGGAACATATTCATTATGAGATTACCGTTGGGTCACATAACTTTAGAAAATATTTGCAGGAACGGAGAATAAGTCCTGTCTATATTCAAGGACTATTTCTGAATAAAAGTGTTACAAAATTTGAAAATCATTTTTATTAGTAAAAGTTTTGCAGTATCAAGCTATCCTTAAGTTAAAGAGAACTGCATAAACAAGTCCCGTCCTTGTGGCCTGTTCTGTTTACTGCAGATTGTTTAAGTAGGGATTACGATACAAGCTGAGACGTTTCCAGTTTCACGTCTCAGTAGAGGCAGTTATGGAAAGGTTTTTTTCACTGGCTATAAACACTTTGCCAGGGTTTTTATCCAGTATGTCTCACCATAAGAACCGTAGTTAGCGAAAAGATATACCCAAAATAATAGTGAAAAGGTAGATGCATTCCTCCTCCCAAGAAAAAAATACAACTCTTCTTCCTTGGGAGGGGAAATTTATTTTATAAAAAAAAAAAAAGAACTGCATAAACAAATTTTCTTAGATCTGTCTGTAACAACAAAAAAATTATTGGTTTTCCAAAATTGAGTAAGATTATATTTTTGATTCATTTTAACAAACATTTTTTTCTTGGCCATATAAAAAAAAGTACACTCCCAAAACAAATGAATTGAGAATTCTATTTGTCTACAACCAAAGGAACAATCAATATTTTGATCTACTAACATACCAATTTTAGAAAGTCGGTCTTTAGTTGGCAAGATACACAACGAATTCCTAATTATAAAATTTTGAAAAGTGTCCCAACATTGTGGTCCAGTCAGTAGAGATGCTGACTGGATTCTTGTTGAAGACATATGTTGGGAAAGTAGCACATGTTCGCATCCCAGCTGAGCCGGTTATGGAATGTTTTTTCCCTGGCTTCTCCACCTTGCCTAGGCTTTTTTAACCAAGTATGCCGTATCAAAAATGAACCTGGTCTCTTTGGTTATTCTCGAATAATCTCTCATATANTTAATTATAATTAATTAAAATGAATTTAGAGTGAATCATGGGAAATTTATTTTTAAAAACAAATTATGAAAAGTTTTTTTCTTTTTAGATATTTAGAACTCTGCACAAATTCAAGTTGTAATTTCTGTAAGTCTCTTTAATGTTCCACTTATTATTTGTAAAAAAAATTATCACATGTTCCACTTATTCAATATCAACTTATAAAAGACCTATCTATAGCTTAAATATTCATTTTTTTTGCCACAAATTTTTTCTGTCAATAATATTATTTCAAATGAAAACCAAGACTGTTATTTTTTTATTATTATTATTTTATATAATGGTTACCCTCTAATGAGAAACATTAATTGACGATTAACGTCTTAGTGTTCATGTTTTAATTCTTTTATTCTACAGATCCTTAAATAGACAGCGTACCAGGTTAAAAAAAAAACCCTGGCAAGTGTTAAAAGCCAGGAAAAAAACCTTTAAATAACTGCCCCAACTGAGAGCAAACCTGAAATGTCTCAGCCTTATGTCATCGCCCTCACATCAATCCGTATCCAGGATGGGACAAAACTGTTATTTTATTTATTTTTTTTAAAAAAAAAAACTTTCTCAAAGGAAATTTCTGCATTTAGTTACAATATAGATATAGAAAAAATACCCAGTGTGTACTGATGACAAAAGAAATATTGCCATTTTCCCCACCAGGGCTGTGCAGGATTGACCTACGACCCTTTACATACACAATCTTCGGCAGCCAACAGCCAAGACCACTGGACCACCGGAGTTAAAACAAGACTGTAATTTTGTTATTAATAAATAAATTAATGAAAGATTCAAACCATTTATTGGATATGTCTGGATTTATGCCTTTAATCTTTTGAATGTGGATTATTTACTATTTATTATATATAAATATCTAGGAGTTGTCTCGGTTCCGTGGTCTGGTCGAGCGGATTTACTTCCGCTTGATGAACCGAAGGCATATGCCGAGGTGTACAGGTTCGCGCCTCNGCTTGGGCAGTTAAAGAACGGTTTTTTCCCTAGCTTTAACAGCTCGCCTCGGGTTTTTCCAAGTACGCTGCCCTTGTAACATCACGGAACCTGTTAGTACAAGCTTCAATCAGTTATATATTCAATTATTATAAGTTCAATTTAAGTTATTAACAAAAAAAAAATATCTAGGAGTCAATAAAATAACTAAATCTACACTTATTATGTTGGTAAAATATAAAACTATTGTATTTTTAAATCTAAATGTACTTGTGAAATTTGAAGCACTAAATCATTCTATTCTTCAGGGGTCTCCATTATCTTCAGTACTTTATACCATCTTAATAGAATTTGTTATGGTCATTGAAAAAATTTAAAAATATAAGAATTACTCATAACAAATCTAGTTTAAATATCTAAGATGATTACATTTATTCATCACCAATAACTACTTAAGTGTACACAAACTAATAAGTAAATAAATAACTTGAATTGTGTGCTACCAGCTGCAATAATGTAGTAATGGCTGCCTAGTCTCATTGTATCTCACTAGTGTCAAGATATAGCCACAATCTTTACACCCCTTCACCCCCTCAATGTTACCTTCCTAGAATTATTCCTTTTGAACTAAACCATCATGTAGCCTTATGGTAAATTTCACCTCTCTCCTTGGCCATTCGCTCCAGAGCTCTTTCTCCTCCAATTTAAGTTTAGATGAATCCATTACTGAAGGTATCTCTTCTTCCTGCCTTCTAAACTCTAATCCCCACTATGTCCCTCTCTCAGCTGCACTGGTTATTAGTATTTCCTAAGCACTTTGTTGTCCTGATCTCTGAGCATGAAAGACCTTGGGGCTGCATGTTTATTTACTATTTGTCCTGTATCCACTCCTTGTCTTTTCAGATATTACAGTGTCATTTTTGCCTAAGGTTTTAACTCCATCACATTCCTGTCATGATATTATTTTTGAGATTATTGAGCCTGCATTAATCTAGCCTTTAGTTTATTACAATTTACCTTTTTAGGTTTAATGCTTGTTAAGTTACTGGTAACTTATCTTTGAACCTCCAGTTTTGCATTAGTTTTGCTGGGGACAGACCCAATGTTGCAATGATGAATTCCAATACTCTAGTAAGGACATCTAAATCTCCCTTTTTTTAAAATTCCTTATGCTATTCCAACACACTTTTTCAGCCAGTTCATTGGGGAAGGAAGTGATTGTGTCAAAGCCCCACATAATAGCAAACCCTGGAAAACCTGATTGTTAAAGGACATGGTGCCCATCATAAAAGTGTCCAATACTCCATAATTAAATACAATTATTTACAATTCTATGTTAACTCTGTGGCTGTCTTGTGTGTCAATTTGTTCAGGAATGTGCAAAAAAAATTATCTTTGTATAATATATTTGAAGTAAAAGCAAACGAACTGAATCCAAAATAACCCATTTACATTATTGATGGAGAGTTTTTTTGCTGCATAATGTATGTGGCCACAAATTGAAACATTTAGTTATATTTGCCAAGAATACATTAATTACCGGTACTTTAAAAAGCAATTGACACCAATATATAATGTCATGAAACTTTGAATGTTTCTGTTAAACAGAAAACTTCCTATCATACAGAAACTGATTTTATGCTGTCAAAATAAACTTAAACCTATTAATTCAAAGTTTTTCATGATAAAGATGATGTAAATGTTTTGATTATTTAAACTGTCATTGTTGGCAAAACATAGAACTTTTGGTAACAAAAATGGAAATCTTTTTCCACCAGACAAGGGAAAAAATGAGAAAAAAACTTTACTACTCAAGGAAGTTTAGACCAAATCCTACATGCAAGAAACCTGTTTTGTTTCTAGGTAATTATTGGATGTGACACTACATCTTCTTTCTTTAATGAGGGTAAATTAAAATCATTCAAATTAATAGAAAGGACTAAGGATGTTAAACTTGTGGAAATTTTAAAGCAGAAGAATAATCCCCACAAATTTGTTTTTAAAGTGGTGTGGGTGGGCAACATTGAATTTGGCTATCTATATTCTGGTGCTCCAGAAAATGAAATTTCACTAATACATAGAATATAAAGGCTTCACAGAGACCATTTAAAAAAAATAAAGCTGCAAATTTAGCTGTAATGTAAACTACAGCTTAGTGCAATCCAGAAGCCCTTGCATCGAGTATATCATCAAGTGCAAATATGCTTAAGGATAATCTTACAGCCACCTGAAAATTGGGGTTAACAAACAAAAAACAATAGGATTACATCAATTACAACATTCAAATTCCTTGTACAAAGGTCCTTGTTACAGATACTTTTTTTTTGTAATTGCATGAAAGGGTATGATCAGAAGTGTGGTTGTAGATTTGGTAGGTCTTAATTACTCTTCCATCTGTGACCAATTGTTATAATCAATTTTGCCTCAATGCTTCATCACATAAAGATGTCCAAGATGTATTGGAAAGGGAATTTTTTTTTTGGCTTGGTATGGGCAATACCCGGACGAATCTATTAATACATCTTATTATGTATCACTCACGCTATGTACATTATATATACTATTTACAGTTAATCACAAGCTGACTAACAAGTATCCGGGAAATTTGAACTGACTGGTTGAATATGGAAAGGGAAATTGTTGAGGAATATAATGTGAAAATGGACGAAGCACTCATTGAGGAAAAATCTTCACATATCTAATATCATCTTCCTGATGATAGTCAGGGAGAGTATGTGTTCATGTTTAATAAAGAATGAATTTCTAATATATAAAAATAAATTTAACGATTTATTTTTATTTTACAGGTATTTTTGTGTAAAAGACTGATGTGTAAAAAGAAATTCACAAAAATAATATTTGTTCCTATTTTAAGGTATAGCATAAAGTGTGCTGATGAGATCAAATGAGGACTTTTAGTATGTTATTTCTAACTCTAAACTGAAGGCTCGTGTAAAATTTCAGTTTTGCCATAATTTTCCAAAGAAAAAAATCTTACGTGACTGGATTATAAGGTATATCATAAGCTCAAATTACCCGAGGGGTTCAAACAAAATATGGGGGTAGGTTCCCTTTGGGACTCTTAGATGAGTCCAAAGGTAGAGCCTGGTGAGCATTAGAGAACAAACACCCTAAAAATATTAATTTTGAGAATAGGTAGATACATTTTCCTTGCAAATTCTCCAGTATCACTAGCTAGACCATTCCAAATAATAGTTAATTAATAAATTCTTTCAAAATTTTCTGTAAGTTTACAGTGTTTATATTAAAATTTTACAAGAAAATATGTTTTAAATAATAATTGTTGCTTTTAAAAAAATTATAAAAAAACATTTAAAGAAAACAACAAAAAAAATCAATATCTATAATGCATATTTTTCTTGACTTTGCTGTAGCAAATTTATCTCACAATATTACATAAACATTTCAGACCCATCGAACTGCATAAATAATTTTAATTCAATTATTTTATACATGAGCACAATAATTTTTCTTCTTCTTTATATTAAAACTGAGATATCTATATTGAAACATTCTCATTCTATATTATTTTTATATTAATTTTGTATAATTATAAATTCCAATAGAAGGCCCATTTTCAGAGTAATGCAGCAAGATGTACTTCTTGTGTTTTGAATAAAAAAATGACCATGTAAGTGTTTATTTATAACTTTTTTTATTTTGTACTAGGAATTGAACACAGCCCTAATTATGTCTGACATCTGTGTATATGCCTTGGCCAAGCTAGCCAGTTGGCATTAGGCTACCTGATGGTCAATCTTTCTTTCATTAAAGCTGTAATGCTTATTTGAAGACTGTCTATATATTTGACATTTTAATGTTTTACCCCAGTTCCTTGGTTCTCAAAACATTCAGATACACACAAGAAACTTTTTGTTCTATTCCTAACAATAAAGCTTCTTTAATCAGAATTAACATTGCTATGATGGTTGTACAGCTTTGGTGGTCCAGTGTATATAAGGGGTCAAAGTTTCGATCTTGGGTAGCCCTGGTCCTGTAAAATGGCAAATTTTCTTTCACCAACAGTACACACTAGTGATTTTTTTTTTCACATTTATTATCTCTTAGAATCACTAGCATCAAATAAGAAGTGGATTTTTCTTGGTCATCTGAATACAGAACAGAACGTTTATACATCAAGCCGACATTCTAAAATAACTATTATTTGTATGGTTTCCGTTTTAAGATAGCGGCTGAGTACAGTCAAAATTCTATACCTGAAACTAATTTTCAAGATAAATGGATGGCTAAATTGAGAAAGGATATGGGATCTTACNAAAAAGCAATAAGAGAAGTGGAGACTAATTCTNCTAAATATATAAAACTTTTAAAGAGTTTAAAATATTGGAANACTATATTCAAGACAGCNTACAATGGGAAACGATATATTTTCACGTTATACAATAAGAATGATGTAAGTAGACTGGATCCTCATTGGTTTTAACAAAGTTAATGGAAGTAGTAGGAGAGCGCTCCATAGTTGGTGTATTTTTTCCGCGCAATAATAAGTATATCGGAGTAGATTTTGACACTGAAGAATTGAGGATAATGGCGGAAAATAAATTTAAAATGGTGAATGATT
>PXIH01S0041600.1:10597-20650 GCA_003024985.2 Euperipatoides rowelli
CTTAAGCATTTCCTTTTTGTTGAAAATATTTATCTTAAAGATTTTTTTTTTTTTTAAATAAATGGCAAAGCATAATATTTCTTTTATGATATTAAGTTCGGTAAACAATTCCCAGCCTCCCACCTCTCAAGGCGGCAGCAATAATTTTGCCTACAGGCGGCAAAGCTTTAAATGCGGCACTTCCTACAGAACATTCATATCTTCTGTAGTTTAGATGTATTTGGTCAGTGTTGGGGAGTACTTGAGTAAAAAGAACGAGTTACTGTAATTAATTATTTTTTCAGTAACGGTACAAGTAACTAGTTACTTTTAAGTTGGAGTATTTAATGAGGTAATTACAGTAGTTAAAATTATTAAGGAAGTAACATATCGTTACTGTAATTAGTTACTTTTTTAATTTTTGCTAACTTTATTTTTCAGCTCTAATTACAGCCTACTGTAATTTATCTGACAATAAAGTCCGTTTTTTATTAGTCTCTTTTTTTTTATTATTCCCTACAATAGCCATCTGACTTCAATATTTTGCTTCTCGGAAACAGATAGTAAAATATCCTGGCTAAAACAATCCAAAATGTTTTCTTCCTAGGATTGATCATTTTTCCTAGCGATTGATTATTTTTGCCTGGTTGAAGATTCTTTATTTTAAAACTTTTGACAGTCAACAGCTTCACAATTTATTTATTTAATCAATCAACAATAAAAACACAGTTGTCTTGTATCTAGTTAACCAAACAGATTAATACAACCAAATCAGGTCAGAGACAATCTCAGTTGGAAGTTCATTCCATAAATTAACATTATGGACTTTGCAATTTCATGTAGGCCTTACTTTAATTATGGATGGAAAAAGTTTAGCTAATTCAGAAGATCTGCTATTTTCTTACCTTTACTTTTTTTTTTAAATAAAAAGTAAGCTGTCAGAGTGCAATATTTCACTTCTTTGCAAGCTTTGCCTTTCTAAAAATAAACTTTTATCAACTTAAAGGACTTCATCAAATCTTCGTAGGCATATTCTAGTAATAATTGTTTTCGTTTTTTGTTTTTAAATTTTCTGTCCTGATTATAATTGTTTGCTTTTACAGATTACATCCAGGATCTATCACCAACTTAGAAACATTAACTTTAACCTAAAACCATTTGCTTTAGTTAGCCATAATAAAGCAATAGGACTACTGTACTTTTAAGCTAATATGACCAGTGTTTTGTGATATTTTTTAATTTAAATAAATCTATACAAATAACTTACATTTTATAGTGGTTTGTTTGACTACATTTTTATTTAATTATTATTTAATTCTATACAAATATTTATGCACCAATAAAAATTTATTAAATCTGATAGATTGCTATCTCTGATTTATATGCTAAGTAATAAAAAAAAAAAAAACGAATAGAAAAAATGACAACTAATTTTTCCACCCATACCAAATAAATAAAAAATATAAAAATAAACAGTATTTCTTTAAACAGAAAAAAAAAATTAAAATTTTAAAATTGCTTGGGATCGAGAAAGTACTTGTAATTGTAACTGTAACTAGTTATTTTTTTCTTAAAGTAATTTTACTGTAATTAGTTCATTTTTGGGAAGTAATTGTAACTTGTACTTAGTTACTTTTAAAAAGTAACTTACCCAACACTGATCTTGGTACATTTCATTGTCTGTTGATGCTTTAATTACCTAAATAATACTAATATATGACATGGTGAATATACAGCAAATTATAAGACTCCAAGCTTATATTATGTTTGTGTGTGTACTTGTATACACACGTAGGATCTTACTCATTGGTATCTCAAAGATAAATTGCAATGAGTCACTAGATGTCAGATATGTTTATGAAAATAAATAATGTACAACTGCCTTAAACTTATTTTATTGATTTTTTTCAAAGTTGCTCACAAAATAGCCAAAGATATTCAAATATAATGATTTTATATTATAAGTATATTTCATCCCATGAGATGAAGTGAATGATAACTTTAAAAATGTTTATGTTGGAAGTCTGGGAAATATCCTCATCATATTTTCCATTTCATATGGTGTATTAGTTCTCGGATTTAGATGTTTTTGGCTGTAATAGCTCTTTCTCTAGCATCAATGCTCATCATTATTTGGTGACATTAGTAAATCTCTTTAATTGGATGGATAAACTTCTTATGGTATCTTCGAGTCTCTCAAAAATTAATTAACTACTCATTACCAATGTATGTTTAGTTCACAAGATTACCCTCAGTAGAACATACTATTCAGGTCATTAAATTCATTAACTTATCGTCATTTTCTGCAGTAACAAAAGACCTACAGTAATTGTTGCGAGAAGGAAAAAAAAAAAAAAAAAAGTAAATAAAACATTCATAATCACAAGAAATCATATTTTTTCTAAGGTAATTAGCATAATTTTATTCATTTGCTGTAACATAGCCTCATGTAATAAGGACTTTAATGCTAACAATATCATACCTGGAAATAAATTGCAAATACCTCTAGAACAATTCATATAATGTGCTATCTTGTAATAAATTTTATTGTAAAAACATTGTCTTATCACATGTTTTGATTGAATGATTAATTACATAGATAGAAAGTAATTAGAAAATGAATGTTATGGCACCAAGCAGCCATTTTGAACTTCAAGATGGTAGCCAATGCTACAAAAATGATAAACATGCATTCAATTTTTTTTTCTTGTTTGGTGAATAGAAACCTAGAAAATGTCTGATTTTATTTGATCAAGTTAATGAAACATTGACTGACTCCATGACAAAAACATTTGAAAATAAATTCAAGTACAACACCTGAAAGATACCAATAAATGCAACAGGTTGACTATTATTATTTTAAAACATAATCCACCTTGAATAATTGTTAGTTAAAAAATATACTTTATAATTAATAATTTTAACAACATAAAACAGGTAATACTACTTACACTTTAGGTCACATAACTTGCTTTTATCATGTTTCACTAAGGACTTTATTCATTATTTTATTCTTAAAAAAAATTCTTCAGGATTGCATTAACAGTTTTTTTCATATAAATAATAATGAAAAGGAACAAAATTCTAAAAGTATCATTTAAGATAATTTATTCTAAAATAATTAAATCCAATGATTCTCAACATGAGCCTTAAAAGAGCCCTAAATTAGGATGCAAAGTATTTCCAAAGGCACTTAGTTAAAAAACAATAACAATTTTTTATATATAGCCTACAGTACATACTGTATATACAGTATATTGTATATATAAAACATCTTGAAAATAAATATTCATATTATATGTATTGCATATAACTACATTTTTTTATACCACGATGTATGTTTATAGCTATTTCCTTCAGATTTTTAGCAGCCAATCGTCTCGGACAAATTATCTAGTAAGCTTTCCATACTCATAGGTTACAATAATTCATGACAGCGTATTTAAGATAGGACATAGTGTTCAGAGGTTAAGAATACCTGGATTAGTCCAACAATTTGAATACGGACACTTAAATAACAGAATTATCCGGATATATAAATGATCAAAAATGTCAATAAGTTTACGAAATTTTTTATTAAAATTTTGGTTTTATTATATTTTAGAGTTTGCGTTCCCAAAATACAATTTTTTGGCAGTATATATTTGGGTGTAATATTTTTTTTTTAAAACTTATAAATATTCCTTTGATACATCAATTAGATTTGAGTCCAGTTATGTAAATGAATCTATATTAGAATTTTTCAGTCTTTTAGTACACTAATAAGGAAATATGACCAAGGAACGAAATACTGGAACAAGTTACTTTCTAAAAGAATGACTTAGGAACTATTTTTTTTTTAAAATATAAAATATATAGTATTTGCTTAAAATGAAGCTTAATCAGGAGGCAGTTTCATTATCATGGTCATTAGGATAAAAGAAAATAGTTCAATGAACATCAATAATAAAACATAAAAAAGAAAAAAAAACACCATAATCAGCAGCTGTTTTTTGTTTTAGTTATTGTCTGAATTACATTTTAGGCTACAGCTCTCTTTAGTGCCCTCTTTTCGGAATTGCCAATCAACATCATTTTTTTCAGTTTAAAATAAACAAACAAACATTGTAAACAACAATTGGAATTGGAGCACATGATAAAAATAATAGTTACTAAGAGAATTTTTTTTAAAACGCCCAAAAGGAACTAGGAATTCAAGTATTTTATTTTTAAACAGTAACTCGAGACATGAATTAGCTTATAATTGCAAAAGGAACTGAAACAAACTACTAGAACTATGCCAGCACTTTCTAGATATAACAGATCTAATTGGTGTAAAGGTATTTTTGCAGAGCACCCACTTTTTCTAACAGACATTTGTGATGAAAGTCTGATTACCCATACATTTTTGCCAATTTATTCCTTCTGTTAATAAGGTTTAATTTTTAATGGAAAACATTTAGCTAAAAGAATCTAATATTTGTAATATCTAGGAACAATAAAATCCACTATAAGTTTAACATAGAAATAAATTAAGATGAAACCAGTGATGGAAAATTATAAAAAAAAAAAATTATGTTTGCCACATACTGTAATCAAAATGAAATATCTGATTGAATAAAACAAAAATTGACTTATTTCACTCCAATTTAGCAGAATTTAGCACAACTAATTAAATATTTGTATTCTCTTTAAAAATTTGTGAAAATTGAAGTTTTCAATCTAATTTCTTCATTGGTAATGATTCAATTGATGTTTCAACTTTTCAGCTTGCTCAACAATTGTCTTATTGCTTTTTATACCGTAGAATCATAGATGTGATGTCAGTAATAAGGATTATTTAAAATTTTTGTGTTGTATCGGTATTCGTTGTAATGGGATTTCACCTGTAAATACAGATATAAATAAAGTACATAGCGTATATACTGTACATACAGTATGTATGAATGTTCATCAAATTTATACATCATGCTGTCATTGAAGAAGGCCAGAGACAATAGATCGTTTACAACAAGCATTACAATTATTTATTTTAGGCTATTGCATTTCACTTATGAATAGAGTGATTTACGGTATTTTTTTTTCAACCTTTTAAATTAAGTCCTTTGGTAAGCAGAAAAATATTTACTTTATAGATTACATATAGTAAAAATATATAAGTGGGTTGAAAAAGACCAAGGATTAGCTCCTCCAGGCCAGTCTACCCCTGACCCATACAGCATTATAAAGATTCACTTTTGTCAACATATAGAAATATCAAATTTGTAATACTATATCTGCCAGAAACACATCTTTTGAACACGCTTTATTTTTTTACAAACAAATGTTGCAAAAAAATAACCTTCACATTCTCTTTGACCAAACAATATACATTTTATTTTATACTGTCAAATACTGTAATATATTGTAGTTAATAACAGCTTGAGGAATGCAATCTTTTTCAATTTCAAAAGTTTTCAAAGTTTCTTGTTTCCTTTCAGCCTTCCCCTCACCTCTGTTCTATAGCCTACCACTCGGAGAAATGTGCAATAAATAATTTAAGAGAGTTTATCTATATATTTTACCTAGCCATTGAAAATGCTTGATTAAATATTCCGACTTAATCTGATGTGGTAACCATGTGTGAGTCAGTTTAGACCTAGGTATAACACTCATTAATGGTCTCTGTTAAGGAGGCATCCAAAGGCAGAGGCTTGATGTGATTTTGTTGAAAAATATAATTATAAGCCATTATTATTATTAAATATGGCTAATATACTATACCTTGCCAAAATTTACATTGATGAGCAACGCTTCTAACTAGCTCTTAAGATATTTAACCTTCTTGCCTGATAATATAGCCATGAAGATAGCCAGGATTCACTAATTGTGTTTCTTCAATACATGTTAATTAGTTTTAATTTTTAAGTGCTCACTGGACTATTTGTCACAGGAAATTATAAGAAAAAGGCCAGCATATGTAAAAGCTGGAAAATTTGTTGACATTGTTATTATCAATAATCAATAATTTTGCTAGTTCCATTTCTGTAGTAATCAGTTTAATTAAAAAAAAAAAATAGCTTCAGAATTTCAGAAAGTCAAAAATTATCTAGGCTATGTGAGATTCACTATTGAAATGAAAAGTCTTCAGCTGTTTCCACAACACAATTTGTAAATTCACATCAAGTGAGGTTTGTGACAACTGACATCTAAATTATTAAAAACATTTCATGTATGATTATAAAGACTGCAATGTAGTTGAGAATTTTATTATTTTGAAGCTGTAAAATAATAATTTTATCGTAAACTATACTTCTAGAAATGGAACACTTAAGCTAGAGGGCCCGGACAAAAATGTTCTATTGCATTCACTACGGCTTTCCCCCCTGTACTAATTAATAATTAAATGGTTCTAGAGTCACCTCAGGACTGTTAAGCCCATGAATTCCTGTTTTACCATCACCAGGATAAATCTCGGATACAAATATATACAAGAACTTTTAAAACTTCATCTACATAGACAAATACTTATAAAAAAAATATAAATTTTGTGAAGAATGAATAAGTATTAGCAAAACATTGTGGAGTATTGAAATTTTAAATTAAAATAATAAGTTATTAATTCTCAGCATTAACACATATTACAAAAAGGCAAAAGTTTTGAAAGCAAAATCATTAGGACCAAAACCAAATAGTTTACTAGGATTTATAAAAATATATTCAGCGAGTATAATTTTAACATTTGTACCTCAATTGATATGTAGGTAAAAACAAATAAAAAGCCATAGACATATACAATTCTCAACATAAGGACATAACAATAACAAATATATGCTATTGCTCCTTCTATAAATTAATATCAGAAGATGTGCATAGTAATAATATAAACCATTTTAAAAATGGATTAAGAATTTAAAATTTTTATTCAACAGGTTGTCAACTTAGGATATAGGATAAAAAAACAGCAAGGTTTTGCCTAATAGGAAAATAGAGTATTTTGAAAAACATATATAGGAACTACAGT
Source organism: Euperipatoides rowelli (assembly GCA_003024985.2). Taxonomy (NCBI): domain Eukaryota; kingdom Metazoa; phylum Onychophora; class Udeonychophora; order Euonychophora; family Peripatopsidae; genus Euperipatoides; species Euperipatoides rowelli. The sequence goes on from PXIH01S0041600.1 coordinate 17,559, forward strand.
ATTTATGAAATAAACAATCAATTTTAAGTCAAAAATTTTTTGATCTTCCATCAAAGTTGGGTCAGTAGACCTACTACTAATCGAGTACTGTATAAAACAATTACCCTCTCCAAACATCAGTAATATATACAATAACATATACAGTATTTTTATTACTTTAAGTCTTAATCCACAAAGTTTCTTTCATCCTTAAAAACAATAATTGATAAATTAAATATCTATACTTTTTTTTTATCAATATTAAAGGAAAGTTCCCAATCTTTTAAATAAAAACATTTATGCATAAAAGAATACACTATGTCATCTATGGAGAATAAGCAACAAGTTACAATTTATAAAGCTTTTCAAAATAAATTGAAATGCTCAATTCTCATTGTTTTATCAAGTTTCTCAACTCTTTTCTTACACTGTCATATTGAGTTTTGTCTGAATCTACTTGTCTGGCTGTGACAAAAACACTCACTAACCTCCTTACTCTTTCATCATTATCTTAGATGGATTTGACAAATGCAGATGCATTACTATTTGGAATGGAATAGATCAATACCATTAAATTATTATACAATCTTAGATCTGTTAAACACATCCACATAAGCCAATACTTGATAGTTCAGAATACGGACCCCTGGAAATTATAATAGTAATAATAATTTAGCAGAAACTAAATTATATGTCATTGTTTGTTGAAATACTGTATATAGGACTAAACTTATTAAAACTCACAGAATATAGGAACATAAGTTGACAGCCTGTAAAATAGAGCATCTTTTGAAGATGAAAATATGTAACAAATGTCAAAAGTAATCATTAAAAATGCAGCCAAGTTTTTTTTTAAAAAATTCAGTGTGTCAATAATTTTCACCTCATTAAGAACAATGAGACTGGCCTTGAATTACTAAAGGAAAAAAATGATCAGAATTGAATTATTTTTCAAGTCTTTTAACTTTTTTTTGAGGCTCTACTTTTAAACTATTGCATAGCTTATGATTATCTATACTATTACCATTTTCGATTTCACTCAAAACTTGATCTAGAACTTTACAGAATAAATCGGCATTCTTAGTGGTAATACACAATGGAGGTTTAATCTTCAACACATTGCGGAAAGGTCCATCCGCACTTATGAGAATAAACTCTTCCTTCATCCTGCAAAAAAAAAAAGTAGGACCTAAAAGAATGAATTAAAATAACAAACTAAAGTTAATATCAAACCAAATGTTTACAATACTGTCATAGTGTACTGTTTATAAACTACAAAAAGTATATATATAGTATATGCATGTCTATATTTACTGTAATTTGGAACTAAAATTAGTCATGTGTGATAAATAATTTCAAATTAAATGTCAGCTATCTTTTCTATTTTTTAAAATGCTTTAAAATCTTATTTTTTAATCATTCCAGTTTAACATAGTAGCATTTTATAGCTCAAACTGAATAACGTATGAAATTAATAATTTATTAAGAGTAGCTTCAACAGGTGTCTGTCTATTAGGCTAATTGTTTCAAGTGATAAGAAAACAACATGGAGATAGTAGCCTACTCTTTGTTAAGATAAAGATATACCGGGTATGTCTATTTCTAAAAATACAAACAAAATGAAATCGAGGTATCATGCAAACCTTTCAAAAAGCAGTTGCCTCTTGAGGATTAAAACTAAAATACAAGAAAATGAATAATAAAATGACTAGCAACAATAAAAAGCTAACATTCATTACTAGGTAAAAATTTTAACGTACAAATAAAAATTATGATATATTAAAAACTATCACGAATTTAGGAGCAGTTGAATGCCCTTAAGTTTTTTTTGTTCAAATTAGGTTTAATATATTTAATTATAAGTGCTTCCAGAATCAGACATTTTTCATANTGATTATTTGTTAAAATAATTTTAAAATTAACATCACTGCAATTATACAAAGTATCTATCAGGTGAGCTTACACACACATGAGTTATTATCTATGTGTTTGTGCTCACACAAGCACGAGATCCTCCTACCAGTTGTTCCAACATACAGTATATCATCGCACATGTGAAATCTAACATGTAGATAACATGTGATTGGTCATATGTGGCTTTAATGGTAATTTGGTTTACCTTTTAAAATAATTTTTCAAAGTGGTATGCTGTGGGCAGTAAAGTTTAAATTAATAATCACCTTTTAAACAATGGCAGTTTTACTATCATCACCTATAACCAGTATATAAGACATGGATGTATTTCTCACCCAGTGCCAATATATAGATGGTCGCTGACCACAGATCAGAAAACTAACCATTGAATAAAAAAAATCCCTGAACTAGGGTATACACAATTCTGAAATAAAATGTTTTAAAAAGCCAATGCATGCCAGACCTTCACATTAAGTGTTCTCCAGTCCTGTGACAACATGTCCCTAGCAGGATTTGAAACCAAAATGTTTGGATTCTTGGTTGGCATTCTTATCAATTGCTCCATCAAGACATTGACAAATAGGCACATAAACATAGTAATATAATATTTTTTTCTTTCTTTTTTCAAATTCTACATCACCAGGAATTTATTCATTTTTAATGAGTGGCCCAATATTTAACAAAATCATTTTCACTGAAAAAATGGAATTAGGATTTGAAAATTTAAAAAGTTACATCAATTACTTTACCTGTAAATTATATGTTGAGCTTCAGTTGTAGCCGGCTCCCTTGATTTGTGGTCTTTTATCAAGTCTACACCAATAAATAAACCATGACCCCTGAAAATAACAAAAAAAAAAATGTTCAATTCCAAAATAAAAAATAACAAAGGATATTGTTTTTTTATGATATATAGGCCTCACCTCTCACTAATGAATGGTCAAATTATTTAGATTAGCAAGATTTTACCCTGTAATAATGTAACCACCGTAACCACAAGGCCATTGACTGGTTTATGACATCACATTTGGTGGATCCAAGGCCAATGTAAGACTAGGCAATGCTATGCTGATTGAGCCACTATTAGTGTACATGATCTATTTAGTGAAAATTTATAGCATTCATTTAATAATTTTTAAGTGTAGTCTACAGCAGTGGCATCTCTAGGGTTGGTGTCACCCCCCCCCCCCCCCCCCCCC
>PXIH01S0041649.1:0-12464 GCA_003024985.2 Euperipatoides rowelli
AAAACATCGGACTGGAAAACAAACACGTGTAGAAATTTGTGAGAATATTCATTCATTATGTTGTTCCTTCTTGATTCCAGCCACTCTAAGCCCAGTCGATTCATTGCTTCACCAAAGTTTATTGACCAGTCACCTATGATGATCCTTATAATTCGTTTTTGAACACTTTCTAATTCCTTTCTGAGTTGAACATTGATTAAGTCCGTCCATACAACTAAGTTGTATTCCAATATTGGTCTTATGAATGATTTATAAATCCTAGTTAGTGCTCGATCAGAAAGTCCTAGTTTTTTTAATCTATAGATAAGAAAAATTATTTTGTTAGCTCCTTTGATCATGTTGTCTATTTGGCTAGTCCATTTTAAGTCGTATTGAATGACCATTCCTAATATTTTGCATTTATAGGAATTATTTGACTGTGTTGTTGATTTCAATATACAAATACGTCGGACAACAACAGACTATAGTCCAGCGAGGTTGTCCCTAGTCCTAATCTATTTTTTTTTTTTTTAATANAATTTACTTATTTTACTTATAATATTATCATCCAGATCATCAATAAAAATTAGAAAAAGCAAGGGTCCTAAAACTGACCCCTGTGGAACCCCAATATCAATTGATGTGTTTTTGTTAACTAGGTTGTGAACTATAAATGTTGTTTTATCTACATTAATTATCATTTTTTGTCTCTTTGATTGATCATTTATTTCATTGATTGATGATTCAATTGCATTTGACAAATTATTTCCCTTAGATGAGATTACAATTGACATGTCAACAAATTTGAAACAATCTTGAAAATTTAACCCTATTTTGTTAGTTATTATTACAAAAATCAGTCCTCCTAGAACCGATCCATGTGGTACCCCATTGTTATTTGAAATCTCGAAATAGTGTTAGAGTTAGGAACCCTCAATATCTGTTTACGGTTTGTTAAAAAGGACTGGAACCATCTAATGAAACATTTAGATACATTTAACATTTCTAATTCTGACATGAATATATTGTGGTCCAAATTGTCATAAGCTTTGCATCTTGTTTTTTTGTCCATCTTTTCAAGTATTGAGTGATAACTATAAGGTAGTAAAATATTTCTATACATACTTAGTAATTTAAATTTAATTAATCGTAATAGCTAAATGCTGTACGGTAATTTATAACTAGGAATACCATACGTTCTATTTTCCCCAGACATGTCTTCTTTTTAGTGAAAAAAACCATCTGGGGAGATTTTTAAAAATATTAGAATTGTCCAGGTTTTTTCATTAAAGGTCAAATGTAATAGATTTTTTTTAAAAAAAATTATTGATTTTTAATGATAATTAATAAAAAAAAATTTAAAAGCATAAAAAAAAAAGTTTTTTAAAGATAAAATTAAGAATATTCCTATCCTCTGTCTGAAATTACAAAAGGAAACTTTAAATTTTTTTTTGGGTCCGAGATNTCAAATGTAATAGATTTTTTTTAAAAAAAATTATTGATTTTTAATGATAATTAATAAAAAAAAATTTAAAAGCATAAAAAAAAAAGTTTTTTAAAGATAAAATTAAGAATATTCCTATCCTCTGTCTGAAATTACAAAAGGAAACTTTAAATTTTTTTTTGGGTCCGAGATTAAATTTGATGACAAAACTTTCTGCAGTTGTTTTCTTCATAATGATTTATCAAATAGAGGTAGGTATCTTCGGCTTGTAGTAAATCATCGTTTTGATTTTTAAAAAAAAATTATTACAAAGGATAAATTTAAGATTTTTTACAAGTATTTAAACAATTAGTCCATAGGAGTTCCAGCCTTTAGCTGCCGAAGATAGCAAATATTCTATAGTATAGTATAGCAAGCGCTGTTCATTTCTCAACATTGTTGTAACAAAATATCTTCCCAAGCGTATAGTGACACAGTAGACAATGTTGTTTTAAGGTGGGGGAGCTAAAGACAATTATTTTAAAATTGAATTGTAAATAATCATAAAAAAATAAAAATTCATTACATTTGACTTTTAATTTGATAAAAATAGTTAACTTTCAATAAATAAAGATTTATTTATTATCATAACTGTGGTATACTAGGTTATAGGAAGTAAGGAGAAGCCATAGGAAAAGGGACTTGCGCAGCAAACTTGATATTGTATGAAGCTGCAGATGACGTGCAGGATTTGTTATTACCACGTTTCCAATTAAAGTATTAATTGTTTGGACTATATTAATAATTTGTTAAGTGTTGTAGCATTACATTAGTCACAGAGTTCAGTCCCATATATATATAAATAATAAATAATTCATTTATATTATAATTACAAGTAGAAAGCTAATGAAAAATCTATACAACACACCTTTCGAACTTTCTAGTTTTAGCCAAAGTGAGATTTTATTATTTTTTTTTAATCTAACCAAGAAATGTCAAGAATAAACTGTAGTTGTCAATATGAAATTATTTACGATACAATAAAAATAGAGGTTGATGTTTGTCTTTAAAGGTCAAATGTAACAGATTTTTAAAAAAAAAATTATTGATTTTCAAAGATTTTTACTAAAAAAAAAGTATACACCAGAAAAAAAAAAAGAAATTAAATAAAAAATAGTTATTTACAATTAAATTTTTAAAATAATTGTCTTTAGCTCCTCCCCCTTAAAACAATATATGCAAGGGGAGCTATTTTGTGACATCATTGTTCAGAGATGAATACAGCTTGCTATACTTAACTATAGAATATTTGCTATCTTTGTCGGCTTAAGGCAGGAAATCCTATGGACTAATTGTTTAAATACTTGTAAAAAAACATAATCAAATTCATTCTGTGTGTTATTATGGTCCAATTTGTTTTTTTTAAAAACAAAATGGCCTTTAATACAAGTTGAACATACCACTATTTACATGATAAATCATTACAAAGAAAACAGCAGTAGAGACTGTTTCGTCATCAAATTAATCTCAGACCCCCCAAAAATGTGAAAGTTTCCTTGTGTAATCTCAGACAGAGGATAACAATAGTCTTAATTTTATCTTTAAATAACTTTTTTTTTATGCATTTAAATTTTTTTTTCTCCAGTGTAATTTTTTTTTTAGTAATTATCTTTGAAAATCAATAATAATAAAAATAAATAAAAAATCCATTTCATTTGACCTATTCCCTTTCCGCTCCAGCCCGTTTTTCTGAAAATATGAATTCTTTGAATCAAAATTTAAAAAAAAATGTTAACTAAGATTTCTTGATTGTTTTTAGTTGGATAAATGATGGGAAGGGCCTTAGTTGAATATTTGTCAGTTTGGAATGGCAAATAAGAGACCAAAAGTGGGCATTATGCTGAGTAAAGAACACACCTGCAAAATTATAAATGTCTACTCATTACTTTGTTTACTTAATTTTTATGCAAATGCATGTTTATTGAGTTTCTGTGTTTAGCCTTTATTATTAAGCTAGTATAACAATGATGTCATTTCTAAGTTTGTAGTTTGTATTTCTACAAAATTATTAATCTGAGGGGGGGGGGTGGAGGATGCTATCGGTTGACTATCAAATAACCTAATGTTATTTTTCTGATTCTACTTTGTCCAGTCTAATTGCTTTGGAAAATTTAGTAGAAAATTAATAAAAATGTAAAAAAAAAAATTTCCACCAGAAATATTTACTTTCGGCTGGAATAAATAACAACAATAATAATGCTGCTATTATTTTATTCATTTTATAATTTATTTATTTTGGATTTTCATGATCTTTGATCTTAACATAAAATAGAAGATATAGCTTATATTATAAATGAAATCCTGAAATTTATTAAGAATATTTAGACAACCATAACATACTGTCCCATCAGGACTCTTACCTCTAACTCCATGGGGGATGAGAAGAATGGACATCACCCAAACCAGTATCTAATAAATACCTAACTGAAAAACATTTATTCTCATTTACCCTACCTACCCCCCCCCCCTTCCCCATGGATTCTCGTTCACTTGACCCCACTGGGTTTAGCGCCTGTAAACTCCCATGCTTTTAAAAGATGTCTTATTTTTGGATTCTTAGAATATGGTAACCCTATTTTAACACAGAGCTGGATCTAGGTGGGGAGGGAGAGGGTGTAACTGCCCCAAGCATCATGTTTGGAGGGGAGAGAGCAAAATGGACCTTGCGGTTAAGTTTTCGATATGAAGAAATAAACGTGTGGCACTTCACCTAATCCAAATAACTTATTAATAATATCAAACCAGTATTCATCATGTTTAAATTACTTTGACTCTATATTCAAGTCTTGAATTTAAAAAAATTGGGGCAAACACCTGCCGATTTGAGGGGTATTTCATACACCCAAAGCCCGACAGAAATTGGGGGGGCGGCAGAATCCAACTTTGTCCCTCTAACAATGCCTAGAAATTGAGGAAGGGGGAGAGGAGAAGCCAACTTTGCCCCACCCTAAACAAAAATGCTTAGAAATTGGGGAGCAGTAGAAGACAACTTTGACCATCTAACAAAAATGCCTAGAAATTGTGAGGGAGGAGAAGTAAACTTCTCTCCCCCCCCCCAACAAAAATGCCTAGAAATTGGGGGGGGGGGGGCATAAGCCAACTTTGCCCTCTAACAAAAATGCCTAGATCCACCACTGTTTTAACATTATGTCAACAAATTATTTTAGAATAAAATTGTTTTCTCTCCAAAAGAGCTGCTCATATACCTATCGCGCTGTATTTATCTAATTAATATGGCTTTAATAGGCACATATTTTCTTTTGTTAGTTTATCATCTCTAAAACACAAAATAATATGCTAAATGACCAAAAAAATATTCTACTGGTATTATGTGTGAAATGTTCATACTTTATAAAGTTATAAATCTTTGTAATAAATTTAATGTTACCATTTGAATATTTTTTATGTGCTTAAAACTCTAATTATTTCTTACTGTTCATGAGATTTTTCTTGATTTATGCTGGGGGGAAGAGGTTCTTAAAAATCAGTGTGTAAATCAAACAAAATTTTTCCATCGGAAATAATGCAAATGCTAAGGGTTAAGGAAAGTGATTGAAACAAAAACAGCTTTTCTAATTTCTACTCACTATTATTAACCTGCTACTGTAGTTAAAAGCCCATCAAAATACTGGGAAAAAAAGAGTAAGATCCTGTTGGACCATTTTTTACTAATGGTTAAATTCTGCACATCTTTTATCCGTGTCTATTTACAAAGGGCATGATTTAGCCATGTGTATTTATTAAGGGCATCATTTAGCCATGTGTATTTATAAAGGGCATCATTTAGCGTGTGTATTTGTAGAGGGCACCATTTAGTCGTGTGTATTTATAAATGGCATCATTTAACCGCGTGTATTTATAAAGGCCACGATTTAGCGGTGTGTATTTACTGTATAAAGGGGGTCATTTAGCCCTGTGTATTTATAACGACATGATTTAGCCGTGTGTATTTATAAAGGGCACCATTTAGCCATGTGTATTTATAAAGGGCATCATTTAGCCATGTATATTTATAAAAGGCACCAAATTTATAAAAGGCAACATTTAATCGTGTTTTTATAAAGGGGATCATTTAGCCGTATGTATTTATAATGGGTATCATATAGCCTTGTGTATTTATAAAGGGCATCATTTAGCCATGTGTATTTATAAAGGGCATTATTTAGCCGTGTATTTATAAAGAGCATCATTTAGCCATGGGTATTTATAAAGTGTATCATTTAGCCNTGNNTANTTATAAAGGGCATCATTTAGCCTTGTGTATTTATAAAGNGCACCATTTAGCCATATGTATTTATAAAGGGCATCTTAACCCCAACCATCAATACTTCTTTCTTTCCTTCTATTCTTTCATATGACAAGTCTCATCGTAATTTCATTATCCAACTTAATTCTTATTTCAAAAAAATGTCAAAATCAAATTTGGAATTATTCCATATTTTGGAATATTCATCATTACAAAGGTAAAGCCAATTAAAATAAGCATTTTTACTATATTCTTGATTTAGGAAATATCTAAAAGCTTGATTCTGAAATTTCAAAAATCCTAGCATTTCTGAACTTCCAAATGGCCATGAAAAATATTACCATGCATTTTGAAACATCTTTGTTCAACATAAGAATCTGGGATAGATTTTCAATATAGGGTTTCTCAATAGTACGATTAAGTATTTTATGAAACAATTTTCTTTCATTGACAAATAATTGGCATTCAAAAAATAAATGATCAACTGATTCAGTCTCATTACAAAATGCACAATAAAAATTTTGTGGGTCATTAAATCTCAAATACTATCTCTCTCTCTCACCGGAATGATGATATTCAAGAATTTTAGTGAAAAATCAATTATTGAGGGAGAGGTAAATTGATTCACCAAGTCTTTCAGAATGAATCTAGAAAACAATACTGAATTGTCACTTAGGGAATCTTTTTGTAAGACATTTTAACTATTTGGAACAAATTCAAATCATTAATGATTTCTTCATAATTTCTTTTCAAAATTAGTAAATGTTTAGAAAAAAATTGAGGGGGTGGTCTAGCTGTTGGTTTGACAGGAATTGTAAAGCCCATGATATCACAGTGTTACATCAAATTAACATATGCATTATATTGTACAGATTTTAGTTGTAACTCTATATTTTTAAGTCCNAGACCACCTAATGATCTAGGAAAGGATAGTTTTTGGACTGAAATTTTAGCTTTTTTGTCTGACCATATCAGAGAACCTTACAAAGAATATATAGAATTAATAATTTTTTTAGTAAAAACAGTATGAGGTGAGTAAAAATTAAAAACAGGTAAAATATATATGTTTAGAATTTTGATTTTCATAGGTATTGAGATATATTTATATTTAATTAAATTACAAGACTTGACATTTTCATATATAACTTTTTGAATATTGTTTTGAAATTGTATACCATAAAACGGGAAAGGAATTCCCAAAATTTTTTTGGGTAAATCTTGATTAAAATCCTTCAATGTCTGATTATCAAATATTCTATATGCAAAAGTTTTTTTTTTATTAAAAATTGCTCCTGATTTTTTTGAAAAATCATTAAGTATATCAGATTATGCATATTATTGCTGATTCAAGGTCCTTTCAAAAATATTTAGCTTCAACTGCACTGTTTGCTTTGGAAACGCCTATACAAAGGCAGAAATTATAATCGGCTTGATGTCCTTATTTGTTTAATTTAATAAATACATACCGTAATTTAAAGAAGAAAAATTTCATGCATTATTTTTGACATTTGATGTTCCTCTCAAATCATTTTCCAATGCATTAGTTGTTTGATGTTCTCCTCATGAACATTGTTATTAATTTTCTTTCAGTATTGAAGAATCTAAACAAAAAACTGAACATTTAAAAATGCTTAAGTTGGCAGAAGAAAAAAAAATGAAAATGCGTGCAATTATCAGCTCCAAGAGGAAAGACTTTGAGAAATTATTGGAAAGAAATGCAGAGCTACCTGAACATATTCATCTTGATCGATTGGTAAATATTGAGGTTTTTCTTCTTTGTTTTTCAAAATTTTTATTTATAGATTTATTTTTATTAGCTTCATGTAAAGAGTAAGGAGATTCATTATAAATTAAATTATCAAAGATGCCAACATGGAATTAAGTATACTAGTAATCCTGTGTTGATCGAAATTCGACCAATAAGAACATTTCCTTTGTAGAAAGCCGCCACAACGCTAAACAATGAATGTTCTAATTTTATATATAAATTTTAGCTCATTGCACTCCCTCTCCATATAAACTTTAAATCTGCCAAATCTCACACTCCTCTGTGCGCCCAATATGCTTAATAAGGGATCCAAAGTTTTCCCTTCACGTATTAATATATAGAATTAGTTATTGATCAAAAATAGATGAACATTAGATAGTGATGAAAATTTTTCATCTGATGGTAGGGATCGTTTAATACGGTACTTAATAATTATACCAGGCTAAATTGAATATATGCATCAACACATAATCCTAATATCAGTTCTCCATTAATAAGGATGTCCACACAGGGGCAATTGTAAATTCAGATTATACTTCAATTTTAATCACACAGAATATGCATATATTTTTTCACAATATGGCGACGCTCACACAACACGATAGCGTCACCAGTACAGTCTAATTGATAAAAAGATCAGGATTACATGTATAAGTATCAATGCTTTTACACATGGACATAAGATCCACCTATACTCATTAATAAGAAGTAAACAAAAATAAACTACAACCAAATAAAAATAACAGGATTAATAATAATTGTATTATGAATCATATTGACTGATCCTCTATATTGAAATATTATACTAAATATTAACTACCGGTACTTATAAGATCACAATTACAACAGATAGATGTATATTTTATAGATGGAAAATGGAATAGTTGGTTTGATAGACAATGGACAGACTAAGAGACAAAAAGGTAATAGACCCTATATGGATGGATGGAGAAATTTAGATAATAAAAGGATTTAGAGAAAAATAAATTGATGGATATTGAATAGATAATATCTCTGGTTTACATGTGGATCGATAGCTAGATGGCTTTTGGATACATAAAGAATGGATTACTCAGATTTAAAAACAAGGTTTTGTACTTAGGCTACCTGTAAACAGAAAGGTGTTGGGTTTTTTTTAGGGGGGGGGGGGAGAGGACTCATAGTAGAATTTGATGCATTAAAATCAAAATTGAACCATAGAATTTCTTTGAAAAAAATCCAGAAATTCACATTTTTGAGGGCATATTATTTTCTCATCACTTGTGCAGCCTAAATTTTCGTATTTGCCTATTCATTCTCATTCATTGATTGTATTATAGCTACTGCATATTCTATATAAAACTACCGAATTTGTGTACTATGCATTTCTTTTTCTTTTTTTTTTTTCAGGAATTTTTAATGGATCCGGAAATACCTAAGGCTCTGCAAAATAAGATTCAGGCAGACATCGACCTTGTTCAGAAAAGAATGGCCTGGGAATGTGAGAAGCTTGAAATTGGAAAGCAAAAAATGAAAAACATGTAAGTCCTTTTCATCCCATATTTTAATTTTTGAGAAAGTATTTAATTAATTAATTCAACAAGTGGTTTGAATTTGAAATTCAAGCTTGATTCAAATTGGAAGTGTCAAACCATTTGAATAAATTTCTGTAGAAAACATTCGTTAAAACATTGTTGAATACTGTCGTAGAAGAAAATAGTTGACTGGACATGTCTACGTCCAGTCACATATTGTGATTATTAAGCCTAATGATTTATCCCAAGCATTCTACAAATGTTAATTTACTCAGAGTCGCCAACTTTTAGAAATTGGAATTAGCAAAACTTTTCTGCTATCGTCAAGTTGGGAAGGGGGGGGGGGGGGAGTGATTTTTTTTCTCTAATGGATTGGGGGTGGGTTTAATGGCAAAACATGTTTTAATGCTGTGATTCTACACTGGAAAAAACAAACTAATGCTTAACATGGAGAGGGTTTGAAAGTTATGGGATTATTTAAAAAATAGACTTACTGTTAAATCATTTACAATTTCATTTAATCCAGTATTAAAAGACTAATACAGATACAGTATGAAAAGTTTATCATATGTACTCCAAGCTGAAAATCATTTTTTTTTTTTAGATTAGTCAATCAACTAGCCATTTTTTTTTCACTCATGTAATTTTTGATAGTTAATGTGAAACATGTTAAATTGGAATTATTTAAGTTTATACAATTGAAAGTTGACCCTTTGCATTTGCATAATGGGAAAATATAATTTTAAATGTAATTTTGTTTTAAATTGTATTAGAATTAAGATTTGTTTAATTTAGTATTAATATTTTGTATATACTGTACATACTGTGGCTATGTTTTTAAATATTTTTTTATTTATTTTTTTATAGTGTGTCCTAGGGATAAGCTTGTTTTTTTTTTTTTTACTTGATTATTCTATTTGTATGTTACTAGTTATTCTGTACTATCACTACAATACTTAAAATTTATTATACATTTTATTATTTTTCTTCATTTTTGTAAATAATTATTCTGTACTGTACATATGTATATACTGTAATTAATTACTTTTAGAACTTGTTTTTTTTTTTGTTGTTGTTGTTGACATATGCACTTTCTGTAAAAGGCTTCAGCCATTATTATAACTGAGGACTTTTACAGAAAGTGCATAAGTCAACAAAAAAAACAAGATTTGAATAGTGTTTAATAAATAAATAAATAAATAATTGTTTAGTATTTGTAAAATATTATTTGCTTTGTGTTATTTATCCTGGTTCTATTGGAACTAGTTTTTGAATAAATAAATAACTCTGGAACCATCTTATTATTACACTAATACAGTCATTTCTCCCTTGTTCAATTCTTTTAAAAATATTTTTCTTAGCTCTGATATCCAATTTAAATCCATGATTATTGTGTAAAAGGTTTTATTAAAAAAGTTATACACCTATTACCTTCTTATCAAAAAAAACTTTCATTACCTTTTTTGGCTATAAAATTGCTAGAAATCATTGTGTTAATTTGTGTCTGATTAATGTTGGGTATTTTACTGTTAACCATCATTTAAACTTATATAGGTTATTCTTGTAGTTAATATATGATTAGGTTATAGGGCCTTTTTATCATCAGTTTCATGTTATACTAATGTTTTTTCTTTTCTTTTTTTGTCAGTAATATACAGTATATTATACTTTGTAACAAACTAACAGTGTTTTAAGATACAGGATATCTTATATATTGTCTTTATTTACTTTAATTTTTGTTAATTATTGTTTTTTAATATTGTATGAATCAATCAATCATCTTTGAATTTCTACAAATAAGTTGTCTGTAATTATTTATTTGTTTTAATTAAATTATATTTGAATGGTGAGATTCCATTCAATAAATAAATAATAATAAAAAAAGTTATACACCTTTAAGCCTAATAATCGGAATCAAAGTATCATTTAAAAATTTTTTTTTTGCATTTTCAATGAACCATTTAGATCAATGTACCATGATTCATGACACAAAAAAATATATTTGGTAATGTTAGTTTTATTTTTTAGGTTCATTGAGCCACTTTGGTGTTACTTTATAGTTGTAAAAGCAATTAAAAGGCCATTTCAAGTCGCTACCTTCCGTATGTCTCGTGACAGAGAACTTTTTGAAAAATTGAAACATGACGAAGTAGCAAAAGTCAAACTGGAAACAACACTTCGGAGAAGCCCAAGTAAGTTGAAAATTATATTGGAATCATTTTATAATGCTCATCAATGGTCGTGTAAAGTAATGTAAACATTGTTTACAATTCAAATTATTGTTTTGAATTTTTCAAGTCCATATCGTGAAACAAACCCTAAAATATTTGAATATCAAATTTCAAAATTTCCTTGAGGTGAAGGCAGATTGAGCAAATTAAAAAAAAAAATCATATATATAAGAGTTATATTCAGCCTAGTATTGAATAATGTGCCATTAGTATTTGTTACCAAAATAAAAAAAGACCATTTGCGAATAGAGCAGGGGGTTCCCAACCCTGTGACGCGGGCATCATGCCGCCCGTCGACTAATATGTGAGTGCCCATGGCTGTTTGACCACAAATCGAAAGCTTGTCCACGTTAACTTGGTAGCGCCCGGATCCCATTGATTTAGATTGTGAGTAGTTAGGCAATTGTTTAATTGTAAATCGACCTCTTTAATTCCACCTTTTGTGCCAAGTTAACGTGGACGAACTTGAGTGCAATGCACGCAGATGGCTGAATTGAGTAGTGGTGGGGCTAGTTAAAGAATTGTCTACATACAGGCGATACAATCCAGATTCTACCACGTTTTGACATCTGCGCATATATTTTCATCATTAAGGAAAATATAGATGGTGCCCGCTAACCTACCAGTATTTTAGAATATGCTCTAGGGTACAAAAAGGTTGGGAACCCCTGAAATAGCGAATGCTTTTAGTTACATAACTAAATTTATAATTGTTTTTTTTTTTATATAAGCCTTCTGTTGACAGAATTTTAAAAATTGAACTTCTAACTCCATATCAAAAGTTTTTGGAGATACTGTAGATACATTTTACATGTATAGAGAAATTGTTATTAACTGTAATATAAAAAGTTTGTATATTTTAAACGGAAAAAAGGGTAACAGAAAGCATAGATTCTCCGTTAAACATGTTTTTATTAAATCAAGTAAACGTATCCAGAAAGATATATACAGAAATATATCTTTCTGGAACTCTCTCCCTGATACAATTTTTGATTCTTTAAAGTGGTTTATCAATGCCTATTTCAACTTTATTAATTTGTGTATTTTTGTAAAAAAAATGCTTGTTTAATTAATCAATTTGTTATAATCGGTCCATAAATGCATCAAAATTCTACTTTTATGCCCATATGTAGCAAATTATCAACCCTTAATATGACGACTTTTAGTTGAAAAATTTAGCGCCGATTCCAGTAATAGTAATAGTGGTTGACTGGTTGTCAGACCAGAAACGAGCGCCTAGAAC
>PXIH01S0041658.1:0-10737 GCA_003024985.2 Euperipatoides rowelli
ACCTACATTCCCAGCATTGCTACTGACTGGTTGTCTTCAACACGAATCCAGTCAGCATCGCTACAGACTGGACCACAATGCCAGGATCTACTTTCCTGCATAAGTCTTTGACATGAAACTAGTCAGTATCGCTACAGACTGGACCATGATGTTGGGACCTACTTTCACAGCAAATGTCTTCTAATCCAGTCAGCTACTGACTGGATCACGATCTCAAGACCTACTTTTCCAGCATATGTCTTCGACAGGATTCACGAATCCAGTCAGCATTGCTACTGACTAGACAATGATTTCAGGACAGAATTTTATTTTTTAACCAGTGAAATAATTTAATATTGTAAAGTTCTAGTGAAGAAAAAATATTATTAAATACTTTCTCTTTCTCATTTGGAAGTCTTTTTCTTATTGTGATTATTAAGGATTTGCATAATATAATTTTTAATACCAACCACTGGAATAAAAAAAAATTCTGACTCCATTAGTAATGGGGCAGAAGAATTTTAACTGGTGGTTAAAATCATAGGAAAAGTCATTTACTGGTGGATTATCTTTAAAAATATTATATTGGTCTTTGACCGCTGATTAAGCATAACTCAGAAGCATTTATACAACACTCTGTATGAGTTAATATCTCCAGATTTATGTGTGAATAAAATAATCTTACTTTAAGCTGAAAGATCTTCTATACCCAAGTCAATGGATTAATATAAAAAGAAACATCTTCTTGACTACTGACAAAAGTCAACTGAGTTATAGGAGTTGTCTCCTGTGTAAATAAACCAGTCTTATTATACATTGAAACATGTGCTAATAAAAGAGACGATTGAGAAGAAAAAAAACAAATTGACAGAAAAATTAATAGGAATAATGAACTATTAAGTTTGCATGTGAACAGTGATGACTCTGCAGAAGAAGTTTTAAGGTTGAACTATAATAGAAATGAATATCTTCTGACGTTTACGTGAGAAAAGCTCTTATATTAAAGTGTAAAAGTGATATTTATTTGTCAAGTAAGTCTCCAAAGTGGAAATTGCTTCACTGTTTGAAAAAGAATCATGAGGCTGTAATATTCATATCTAGAAGATAGATAATGTGTTGTTTGAAAGTAACATTGAAATTGTTAGACATACACAGTCTCACTGCTTCATGGCAGATGTTGATGGGGAATTTAAGGATAATAAAGGAATAGAGTCATATTAGTTGTTACATAATATTAGGAACTACATATTTTTTTATCAAGGATTTCAAGGAACTTGGTGGTGATTCGTTGGGTTGGATCACAATATTATGATGAATGAAGTGTTGTCAGTTCTGAAGACTTGCAGATCGGGGGTTTCTCCCAGGCCTGAAGGGCTTGGATATTCATTCTATGGGGTGTTGAGGGGTGGTGATATCTATAGGCTTCTTGATTGCATGAACTATATTTTTCAGGATTTGATTGATGAAAGTACTCTTACTGATCATAATCGGTCATTTATTAAGATGATTCCCAAGGGAAAAATTTTGGGATTCACATTACTGATGTTATGAAATACAGGATGATAGCTCTAATAAACTCTGATATCAAGTGCTTTAGAAGATTTTACTTAATCGAATTTTTCCTATTGTGCTTAGGCTCTTCCTGAAGGTGTACATGGAATCAAGGGAAGGTCAATATCCATGACATTGATGCTTCTTCATGTGTTCAGTTTAAGAGACAAGACATGTAGATGCGTATATTAATTTGTAGTCAAAGTTGACATATGTAAATAAGGTATATTTGAAAGAAGTCTTATATGGGATTATTGGATGTTATAGAACCTTTAGATTGATTATTAACTTGATCAAAAATAAATCTATAGCTTTTATAAATAAGAAGGTTTACTCTCATTTTGATGTTTTGTACAATGCAATTCTTCAAGGTTCTCCTCTCTCATCTTTAGTGTACACAGTCTTTCTTACTGATTTGTTTAAGCAGCTGAAAAGGGACGACAAGTTATTGAAGGTTAATCTAATTACATATTGAGTCATCAACATAATAGTATCCTCGAGGGAGCATATTTTTGGTGTATATAACATTCTTGACTCTTTTGCTAATATTACAGGGTCAAATAATAATTTTGCTAAGTCCTATGTTTGGGCTTTTGTGAAAGCCATAATTTTGTCATAAAAAAGAAAGTGGGGGTGCACTCAGTGATTTTAGGGAACCCCTTTCCAATAAAAAGTGTATGGGAGTTGCAAAGGAAGATGTTTCAGCAAAAGCTTTTGGGGATAAAAAAAATAGCTGACAAAATTGCCTTTTATGACAGTGGTTGGATGCTGAGGGTCAGATTTCTGAATACTTTTGTGTTGTGGTCTCCAAGTTTATATACTATCTTCCGTTTTGGCTGATTAATAAAAAAATATTGAATAGAATAAGTGTGATTTCACAGACTTGTATTTTTGGTCGTTTTAAATATTTGTCACATGTATTCTGCCCTGTAAGATTGAAGGTTTGGGCTTTATTGAACTCTCTATTTTAAATAAAAGGACACTGTATAATTTTGTGTTTAGTAATATTTATTTGGATCCTGTCCTGATGAAACTTATGGACATCGAACATGAGCCTGGTAGTTGATTGATATATTATTGGGTGAAAAATTTTAAGGAAACCAAATAAATGGTACTGCAGAAAGTGTCTAAGATCTTTTATAAGGTGCTTGCTAAGTGCACTGTTTGGGAACCTCTGACGGGTTGTTTTGTATAAAAATTTGACTGTAAATCTTAAAAAGGAGCTTAGGGCGTTTGCAGAAGGGTGTTTTCAAAACTTTTTAATAAAGTTTAACTTATATACCCCCAATGAAGGTTAGACATTTCAAGATTGGAATCATTAAGACTTACAGTGTTGACTGTCCATTGGGGTATGGGAGGCGGAGGATGGGGAACATATGTTTTTGGCCTGTAGTGAAGCTTGGGAGTATATGTCAAGGGTAATTGAGAAGGCTTGGAGAAAATATTGACTACATGATGCTTGGAGAAAGAGGTAGTTGAAGGATGTTGGTGGAAGAATCAACAAGTATGTTTTAGTTGTGTTCTTCGCAATTTAGAAACTTATGTGTAAAATTCTGTTCCAAGGATTGGACAAGGGATATTAGTTAAGAGCATTGTGAGTTTAAAAAAGATATTTTCTCTCTTTCAGAAGAGGTAGCTGAGTCACTTTGGGATATAGAATTGATTGCTTGCACATGGGTGAATTAATAATCTTTAAGCATGCTGGATTATTGACTGTTCTGATTAATTAAATCTGCTACATTGTAGTCTGTTGTGAGTTGATCTTCGAATTATTAGAGAACTTTTAGTTGAATTAATAATGTTAGTAATGAAGCTTAGCTTTGGAACTTTAAGTTGTAAATAATATGTTATATTTTATTAATAATAAAAATAAAATAAACAATTATGTATAAATGTCAAACTATTACTGGATTAAAACTTGTTTTTTTTCATGTTTTCTTAGTATAAATTTTATGTTTAAAATACACTTACAAAATGAATAAAAAATAATACATCAATAAATAATCAAATGAAAATCAATATAAAGCAGAAAGTTTGTTTGCTATCATATTAAATAATAAATTTAGCATACTTCCAAAATAGCACAAACTTGAATTTTGGGCATGTGGGTAGGTTCCATGGTGTCAACAATGAAAATAGAGTTTTGGATTTTTTTNGGGGGGTGAGGGTGGGGGAAATGACCCAGAACTGTTAAAATACTTCCTAACATAACACAAACTTGAAATTTTACATTGTGGGTAGGTTCCATAGTGTCAACCATGAAAATAGATTTTTGGATTTTTTTGGGAGGTGGGCATGAGGAAGTGACCAGACCTGTTTAGCATACTTCCCAACATAGCAGAAACTTAAAATTTGGCAAGTGGGTAGGTTTCATAGCCTAGAAAAGGAAAATAGACTTTTTGAATTTTTTTTAGGAATTGGGGGGGGGGGGAGCAAATGACCGGTAGTGTTTATCTTATTTTCCCACATAGTGCAAACTTGAAATTTGGAATGTGGCTAGGTTTCATAGTGTTGACAATGAAAATAGAGTTTTGAATTTGGGGAAGATGGTGGGGGAGGAGGAGAAATTGGCCCATGAGTTTTTAGTATACTTCCCAACAAGACAAATACATGATATAGACAATATTTTTTTTTGGTGGGAGGGGGGATGACCTGATGGTGGACACCTGGGCTATGTCGGTACTATAGCTAGTGACTTAAATAAAATAGAAAACAATGCCAGATAGAGTTGCAAACCTTTAAATAACAAAATCAAGCTCATCTTTCTATTTGTAAATTTGGAATCGATTTGTTCTATTCATAAATATACATTATATGAAAACCAAAAGTCTAGAACTATGAAATCTTATAAAATATCATTACAATAACAATATTTTTTCAGATTAGCATCTTTAACACAATGTGATTGTTCTCCATATCTGTCTATTCTGCTGATGTCTCCCATCATTTCCTTTATTCCTGTATTTATATCATACCTAACAGTTGCTTCAAATTTAGCATTATGTGGATTAGATTCTATGGTGAGTGTAATATCGTTAATAGCTTTACTTTCTTTTCCATATTTAACATCTTCATTAATACCATCACCCTTAACTTTGACATAACTGAGCAATTGTTTGTTTGCTGAATTGTACCAGGCATCAAGAACAGATCTAATCGTACGCTTGGCACATATATGGCGACTGCTTTCAGTGATATTATTAATAGTGTCAATTAGATATGCTGCTGTCAACAGAATGACATCATCATCAGTAGGTAACTGATGTTTTTCTTGACAAGTGCACCAATGAGGAAGAATAAATGCATCATCACAGGATCTTTCTTCAGGTATAACTTCAAATAAACTTAAACCTTTATGGTGTTTAGATATTTGTTTTTTGTTCGATTTTCCTTTGAAATCTTGAATATCTTTCAATGTGGCATAAATATCAAATGGTGTGGTTAAGCGCTTAGAATTTTCCTTCACTGCTTTCAATATTAAAGGATACTTGGTTCGAAACTTTTCCGGCAAATAAATATATAATAATGGTAATCTTTCTTCTAACTTTCCAAAATAACTCTCCCTGAATTTTCCAAAACGCATTCCATGATCACTAATAAAAAATAAAATGGTATTATCTAAAAGTTTATTATCCGTTAGCTTTTTAAAGAAGTCTTCTAAATATATATCAGCACTTTTGACTTGTGTCATCTCATCATGCGTTAAGGTACTCATAAATGAAAAAGAAAAATATAAGTCCGACTTAAATTTTTTAGCAAAATCATATGAATAATCTAAAATAACTTTGGTGTTTAATCTATTACCAAGACATTCATAATAATAATAATTAAACATGTCAGAAGAACTAAATGCCAGATAAAATGGCCTTAAATAATAATCACTAGGAGAGTTAAAGAAGCCATTCTTGTCGAAGTTAAATATTGCTGAAGATGTATCATCTTCAGCAAACATGGTCCGATATCCTACTTGGGCAAATTCTTTCCAAATAATCGGATATTTGTCAAATGTTGAGTATTTGTTCAGTTTAAGTTCTTTGACAAATTGTCCTAATAAAAGGGGGGCTAAATTGTTAAATGTATTATCGCCAACCTTGTTATAACCTCTCAATTCTATGGCTTCCATTTCCTGGGTTAGGTATTTGTGAGTTAGAGGACAAAATCTTAAAAAATTCAATCTTGAAACGGAATCGATCCCTATAAACATTACACTGTAACGATCAAATTGTGTTGAATGCTGCTTTTTTAAAACATGTTGACATCTACTTTCAACATTAGGCTTGCTCAAGACAAATGGATAAAAGTTTAAATATATACTTTTAAATTGATTATAACATTCAATTTTAATAAATTCATGTTGAACTTCAATACTCCTGTAAAAGCGTACACTACCTCCAAATTTGAATTTGTTGTCCGTTTTCCCATTGTCTGACCTAAAAATTGGAGTATATAAACAATACTTGAAATAACCATTATATTCTTTATTAAGAACTGTAAAATTAACTTCAATAATATTTCCATTAGTAATTGTAATTAAATCTTTAAAATCCATACAAAAAGGAATTTCAATGTTAGTTAAAATTTCTGAAAATATGCTGGCATGTGGATTAACATCTGGAATTTTACATCCAGGAGTATTGATAGCATAATTATTTGCAGTAGAATTTACAAAATTGTCAAACATCACGATTGTCTTCTTATCTTTATTTAAATCTTGAAAAATGTAATCTTGAAGGTGAATCTTAATTAACATAAAGTAAATACTTGTAAGAGAAAGAAGTAAGATTGCTGTAATAGGAGTAAAACCAAGATGGCGGTGATGGCGGTACATGTTATCCTAAAAGGAAATAATATGTTATAAGAATAGAATATAAACAGAGAATATTTTTGACAAATTATATTTATATACTTGGTTTTATAGGCTTAGAAAGATGATAAATAATTTATAGAAATGTTACCAGTTAATCGACCTAAACTATTCTTTTTTTTTTAAATCAAGTTAACGACCTTGTAAAATCTTTCATTCCATAAAACAAAAAACAAAAGTAATAATGTTAAAATTATATAATATAGATAGAAAAAAAAAAGATATAGAGAAATTAGAAAAACATTTCGCAAATTGACTAAATACATAAAAGGTATGTGGCACTTACCATATACTGACGACTAGAAAGATTAAAAAATAATTTAACTCCTATCCAGATAATCACACGATGCATTTGAAATATTTATGCATTTATTGTTATGAATGGAAATAGATAACTTTTTTTTTTTTTTTTGTGGTTAATAAACAATAGAAAATCATAATAACTTGAAATTACTTTGGGTAACAGGTCCTTTTTTTTTATTAGGAGGGCAGCATACTTGGAAAAACCTTGAAAAAACCCAAAGCGAACTGTTGCAGCTAGGGGAAAAAACCGTTCCATAACTGCCCAAGCCCGGGAGCAAACCTCTACTCAGCATATGCCTGCAGCTTAGCAAGTCGTGAGGAAATCCCGAACCAAAATAGAGAACTTTATTTTGAAATTGTAACTAATTTTAAAACTTGAGGTCATGAATGTAAAGTTAGAAAACCATCAGTGCGATCCCAGTGGGGGATTTCGACATATTTTTAATAGAAACATTTTCTTTTTGGAATAGATTGCCTAGTTCTGTTGTGTGCTCTCTAAATTTAAAATAATTCAAAGAAATTTATATGTATTTTTAAAATCTGAATTTTTTTTTCAAATCTTTAAGAATGGTATAAAAAGTTTTCCTTATGAACAACTCTCTTTAAATAAAATTTAATAATTTTGAAAAGAAAATTACATACAAGAAAAAAAATCTTCATTCTCAATTATATCAGTCATCGATTCAATATTTATTCCAATACAAACATAATACCTTCAGAATTATAGCCCAAATGATCAGTATATTGGTGACATTCGGTATGTGTTACTGTTTTAATTCCTTTATGTCTAAGAAGATTATTCTGAAGGGTTTGCATGTAAACACCCACTTTAACATATTAAAACTAGTAAAGGCTGGATGGTTCATGGATATATTATTGTTGGATGGATTTATGGATGGATGGATAGATAGAGATAAAAAAGAAGCTGATATGTGTCATGAGAAACATACCAGTGAGAATAAGTATTAATATAGAAAATATTTTATTTTCATTGAAGATTTTTTATAGATTTGTTTTAATAAANAAAATTATAACATAATTTTACAAAAGCAAAACTTTTTCTGTTCTCTGTTTGAAATGCAATCTGACTGATTTCCATAAGAATTAGTCCTACTAATTTCTCCCATTAATTGCAAGATGGATCTCAATGGATTTACTCTAACTGTTGCTTCAAAGGTAGCATTGCTTGGTGCAGTAAGGAATGTCACTGTAATATCTTTTATACTTGGTGTACTAGCATTGTATATTCCGATTTCTATTAGACCACTACTTTTAACAGTTGAGAAGTTTAACACTTTTTCATTAGCTGTACTATAAGAAGCATCAGTAATAAACTTACGACTAAGTTTGGAACAAAGATGACGATATTTCTTAGTATGATTATTAATATGTTTAATAGCAAAATCAACAACTTTTATAACAACAATTTCATTTTCAGACATTTGATATTTTTGTTGACATGTACACCAATGCGGAACTACTGTAGCATCTTCACACGTTCTGTTTCCAGGAATAGAGCTCAGCAGACTGTATGATCTGTTATCATTTAAAACATTCATGTCACCAATATTTGGAAAATGAAGCAAATTTTTTAATGTAGCATAAATATCAAAAGGAGTTACAAGGTTAACAGAATTTTGTTTCAATATAAGATAACTATCAGGATATTTTTCATAAAACCATTTAGGAAAAATAATAAATAAGACTGGTAATCGTTCATTTATTTTTCCAACATAAGTATTCCGGAATGATCCGAATCTTGTCCCGTGGTCACTTAAAAGAAATAAAACTGTATTGTTTAATAAATTTTCATCTAACATTTTCTCAAAAAACTTTACAAGTATTTCATCTGAGTTAATAAGGCGCTCCATTTTGTCATGTTGTAAACTTGTCAGAAAAGTAAAAGAAAAATGTAGTTCTTGTATAAATGTTTTTTCAAAATCATAAATCCATTGAAGTATGAGTTCCATATCCAATCTGTTACCTGCACAACCTAATTGACTTCTGACAGCCATTTCAGAATGACTCAATGCAAGATAAAGTGGTCTTAAATAATAATCGGTAGGTGTTTGGTAAAATCCAAGCATTTCATAATTAAATATAGATATACGAGGGGCATCTTCAGCAAATAAAGTGTGATAACCTTTACTGGCATAATCTTTCCATATAAATGAAAAATTATCAAATGAATAATCAGAGTCCCATGGAATTTCAGCTAAATAGTTTCCCATTAGCATTGGAATTAAGTTCGGTAGTGTGTTATCAGCAACCTTATGATAACCTTTAAATTCAATTGCATGCATTTCGTTTATGAGATATTTATAGGTTTTAGGGCAATAGCGTAAGAAACTAAAACGTGATACAGAATCCAATCCAAGAATCATTATATTTAGTTGCACATTGGATGGCTGTAATGTTTCCTTATTATCCACAATCTCACTAAATAAATTTTTAATTGTAGGTTTTCTTTTAATAAAAGGAAAAAAGTCCTGGTAAATCATAAACCCAGTAAAATTAAAACATTTTACTTCTACGAATTCATGGGTTACAAAAATATCATAATCAAATTTAATATGTTCTCCATAGAAAAATAAGTCGTCTGATAACCCATCAGATCTAAAAATGGGGTAGTATAAACATTGGACAACTTTTAGACTATAATTCTTAAGAAGAACCTCTTGGTCTACTATAAGATAGCTCATGTTNATCTTGCGAACAAGTGGAGCCAAATAATTATCGCATTGCATAACGTTGGGTAAAGGAAGTTGAGATATCATTTCATCAAAAGGATCAAAATGTTGGATTATACAACCCATTGTATAAATAGTGTAACCAGCTGGTGCACCAAGTAATTTTAAGGGTAGGTGGTTATCCTTGTGCATATCTGTATAAAATCCTGTTTGGATAACCATTTTTATTATATATAAACTGCTGAAATATGACCAAAAGTATATAACAATTAATGATACAAATATCAAGATAATAAAGAGTATTAATGTAGTTCGATGGCCCATTTTAAATACAATAAGGTTAAATTGCCAAAATTTATGCAGGAGGTGGTTATATTAGGATTTTAAACTTGAAAAGTTAACAATTCATAGCCTAGTATAATAACATTTGATGAAATTATATAGTCTTTCACATTCTTTCAAATGTACATATAAATTAACTTGGTGGATTATGTTAAGCTTTGATTCGATTAATAAATTATAATAGACATAATTTATGCAAGAAATATAAAGGATTAGGAAATCTATTGTGGACGGATAACCTGAAATGAAGAATTATGTTGTTGGATAAGAGTTACAGGATTCCTGTGTTAGAGATTACTGTTGTTTACAACAGGAGGCGAAGTTATCCAAATTAGTTAGATATTAATTATTACATGCTGCCAATCAGAAGTGGATGCCAAATCATTGCCTGAAATAGTTAGAATTAATCGTAATCATCAAATTAAATCGAGACTAAATTTTTCTGTAGACATGCAGTATATAAACGTTGTTCTAATAACATTTTTTTTTTTAATGCGGTCATTTAAATATCCATAATTGTGTGCAAAGTAATCAATAGATATCAATTGTTTATAATACTTGTTTCTCTGCGATGAGGATTCAAAGTTGAAATTTTAAAAATAAGTATAGACTCAAGTAAAATGAAATTAACTCAAACTGAAAATTATTTTCTAAAATTAGTATTACACTTTACAACTTTGTCATTTTCTCAATATTTATTTTGTTATTTTCAAATTGTAATTGTTTTCATTTCGAATTAATTTTACATTAGGAATTATTTAAATATACAATAAATAAAGATTTGTTAATTCGTTCATTGTTTTAATAAAACTTCAATAAATTACATTTGATATTATATATAAAATGATTTATGCAGATAAAAGAAATTTAAAAAGCATATTGCATTATTAAACTTTGAAATTTTAATCTTAAAGACACTAAGACTTCAAATTGTCTTATAAAATAATAAAAAAATGAGTATGTACAAACACACACACACACAAACACATAAATATACTGGATATATAT
>PXIH01S0041798.1:0-13446 GCA_003024985.2 Euperipatoides rowelli
TATATATATAGAGAGAGAGAGAGAGAGAGAGAGAGAAATATTTTAATGTGAGTTTTTTAACTACAGTACTATAAATAAATGAGCAAGCCATGTATTTTTAAAGTTAATTGTTGTACAAAAGGGATGAGAAAATTGATATACTGTGTACAGCAATAAATATTATATTTCGATACAATCTTTAAAAAATGACAGCAAAATTTAACTAAAACCTGAAATTTATCTATTTATAATCATTGTGAACAGATATCGGATATGCAATGAATTATCTGCCTGTTGCTTCTGTAATTATTCATTCGGAAAAGGACAATATGTTTTTGGTGTCCTAGCAACAGGAAGATAGTTTTATATTCCCATCAGTAATCACTGTCTTATTGATAGTCAATAAAAATAGAAAGCAATATTCAATTGAAACTTTTTTTTAAAAATATAAGGATTTTGCTTTGCCCCTTAATTAGTAGTAATTACATGATTTATTTCAGGTTAACCCAGTGTAAACTAGTTTCTGAGTCTCTAAAGTTTCTTCGTAAATTAACTATATAAAATAATATAGCCTATTATAGGCTACTACAAAATTTGTAAAACAAGTCAATGTTTCAAAGCAATAAAAAAAGTTTTCAAATTTTGTATTGCATTAATTGTCCCTTTTTTTTTAACATTTATTATTTTCAGATTTTAGGGATGACTTGTGCTTCCTGTGTACATTTAATTGAATCTAATTTGATGAAACTGAAAGGGATGATTAGTGCAACGGTTGTATTAAGTACATCCAAAGGGGTCTTTAAATTTGAACCAGACATCATTGGTCCTCGAAAAATAATTAAAACTATAGAGGTAAGAACTAAATCTAAATTTTAAAACCTGATATTGAATAATCTTACTATCTTTAATTTTATATTGTCTCTGTAAGTGTAAACTTTTATAACATTGTCACTGTTTGACATTTAAAACTTAATGCATTGGCCTGTGACTATAGAAGATTCTCTATTTGTAAATACTTAAAAAGCTATATTTTCTCATGGATAATTTATGTTGTTTAAAAAAACATTAAAATAATGACCAAACAGGAACTGTGTAAATCTATAGATTGGTGTTTATAAATATATTTATTATAACACCCATAAGCCTTATGGTTGACAAGTCACTAAAGCTTAATCTTTGTGTTGCTTACAAACAAAAAGGAATTCACGACAGTTATTATAGATCTATAAACATTATTGGCTGTGAGGACGAATGTTCAATCTATCAGTGTGATATATGGAAGTATCATTTCACTCAACCATTTTTCCTAACCATTTCCAATCAAAATTGAGGGGTAAAATAATATTTGATCACTGATACGAATAAATAAAACCACAATGGAAACTTTTGTTTTAAACGTGAGTGATAGTTGGAACCACTGTTTGATTTTCCAAAAGACTGTCAGTGAGCGAAGCAATACTGACATCTATAGTTTTCTTTTTTATGATCTTTACTATCTCCATCCTTCAACTATCAATAAATTTTAATAATCACTTTATGGGGCAGACCTTTGCCAAATTTATAAAATGATGATATATATATAGCCTACTTGAGTTTCTAAAACATTGTTAAAAAAAACAATAATAATGTCAACATATTGCCTATCGAGAAATTTTAATTCTTTTGTTAAACAATCAGTTAATAATTTATGAAAGGACAAACAAAAAGTTTACACCAAATAATAAATACTTGTTATATTCTCATTATGATTCATAAATCAATCATCTCCTCATGGTGTAAAACAGTATAACATACCGGTATCAAAGTTTCAATATTTCCAAATGAATAAGAACATTGCAGAGAAAAATATAATGTAGAGATCAATAGGTTATCCATTACCAGTTGACTTAAATAACTCATGCCATTATATTGAAAGTACTTGCTTTACAAAGAAAATATCCAGAAGATAACCAAATACATGTAATAACATTTGAAAATGCATTCATCCTGTGTCATTACAGGACAACTTGAAATAAAACTCAGAATAATCAAGAGAAAACACTGTCAATCTTCTTTTCTTGTCACATAATAAAACATTCAGGCACATAATTAATTTCCATAATGTAACATTGTTCACTTTGATTATACCAAATAATATTTACTCAAAATGATGTCTGTCATTCCACATTTCAGCAAAGAAAAAAATTCAAATTAAATGTTTCTGGCTATAAAGCCAACTAAATTCAACAGAAAAACATATTAGGATATTTTTCACAATCAAATAGTATTACGTTATAATAATTAGGCTATAATGTAAATATTTAACATTGTCCACAAAATTCAAACAAACATGTGGGTAATGACAAAAGGCAGAAAGACTTCCCACTGGGAAATTTCTACCAACATAAATCCTATAATAATAATAATAATAATAACATAATCTTTATTTTTAATTAACAGATACCCATTTTTTTAGAGAGAGATAAGAAAATCACTCTTAGATATTTTAATTCATTAAGAATTGTACACACAATTATTTTTTTATAGTACTCCAAATTTTATTTAAAATACTGTTAATCCATTTATCAAATAATATACTATATAGGCTATGTACATGAAAAAAAAATTAATCAAAAAGTCCAAAGCCCATATCTTCATCAGATTATTCACTCTCCTCTTTCTTCTTTTCTTCATTTTAGCTTCAGGAGCAGCGGCCTCTGCACCACCGCCAGCTCCAGCTGCCAGAGCAGCTGCAACCACAGCAGCACCCGATGGAACAGAGGCCAGCTTCTTTTTACCCTCCTCAATCACATCTTCAATTGCTTTTCCGCTAAGCTCACTGATAACTTTTGCAAGTTTGTCATCATCGGCTTCTATACCAACACTTCCTAGAATTTTTTCTATGTCCTTTTTTGATGGCTTTTGGTTTCCTCCAAGAATGGCTAATAAATTTATTTTTATTTTTCAAACACTAAATACTGCAGGAATTTCAAATCAAAATGAAATGTAACTTTTAGCATTATATAAAATTTGTGCATAAGTCTATTTTCATTGTGTACACTATGAAACCTATCCACATTCCAAATTTCTTATTTAAAATACTGTTCATTGTCTCTCCTCAATGATAAACAAACAAACGTTCCACTTTATATGTTACATTTGAAAAAAAAATGTAGATGTCATCAAAATTGCTATGAGGATTTTTATATTTGAAAAAAAAATTATACATTGATGACATTAAAACTTACTAAGAAATGTATTATACTGTATATTATAAAAAAAATTAGTCTTGGAGAATTGAGAATTAAAAAGTAAATTTATTATTATATTCAGTAACATTAATTATTAAAAATTGGTATAGAGCAAACTTCCTCTTTAAATCATATATGAATTTCTCATTCTTTATTCTATTTATTGTCAATTCTAGCTTGCTACACTTCTAATTTATCGTAAGAATATAAATGGCTAGTAATGTTAGTGATTTTGATTCCCTACTGCTTTATAATTTCTAGGTTTATGAACAATCCAACCAATAAATCTGTTGTTCTTAAAAGTTAATGGTTCAGTTAGAAACACCACTTATTCCAATTGAACTGAAAATCTCTGCACTAATCTTAAAGTGATAGTCTACTATAAAAAAAAATATTATTTGTTAAATATCCAGTATTTTAAATTATTAGTTACTTGCTGAATTAGACATAACGCTGATAAGATCTTACTTTTAAGATGCAACTCTCTTGACTCCAAATTTCTCTTTTGTGAGTACCACCCTCTCTCTCCCTCCTCTTTTTATAATTTTATCTTGAAAGTGGCTTTAAAATTTAAATGATAATTTATTAATTTTCACTTTAAAGATTCAATTCTGATTTTTCACTGTAGGCTACTAAAGGTTTGTTAAATTGTGAGTACCACCCATGCCTCCCCGCTCCTTCCAACACTGCCCTTTTTGAATTCCAACTTGAAAAAATTCTATTATTTTATTAATATACCTTGCCTAAATTTTTTTTAAGAATGGTTCATAACGTGTTAATAATGTTAAAAATGAATTGCAACTGATATCAGCTTTACATTGTTTAACTCATAAATCCTCCAGACATGGACTGGATAGTCGATTTTGTCTTTGCCGTTCATACATCATTTTTATTGTCATAAACATGCCCAAATAATTTTTTTTGATATTTCTAGATAATTTTATTGAGATGTGCTGTATGTATAAGTACTGCATATACAGCTTATCAATATACTGTACACACTGTAATATTGCTTGTATCATTAGTATCTGTCTAAGCTAAGTTTCAACCCTTCATTATATCTTTATTAGTCATGAATCTATTAAACTCTTTATGACCAAATATAAATACCGTATTTATTGTTAAAGGATATGGGATTTCAAGCTTCACTATTTATCAATAATATGAGAGCGTTGGAGACTTTGGAACATAAAGATAGCATTAAAAAGTAAGTCAATTCATCTTATTCTTATAACCAATTAATAGTGCAATACATTGCTTTTAACATATTTTTTTTTATTTTAATACGGTAGTTAAAATATTGTTATTAAACAAATATACCGCTCTATTAACCCTTGTTTGTTTATTTCAGGTGGCGTCGGTCTTTTCTTGTTTCTTTAGTGTTTGGTGTTCCTAGTATAGTTATCATGTTATATTTCATGATAAAGCCTATGAAAATGGATACAATGTATTTCGTTTTACCAGGGCTATCTCTAGAAAATCTTCTAATGTTTGTTTTTAGTACACCTGTTCAGGTAAAATACTAGTTTCATCCACAGATTCTACAAATGATCTTTCAGTAAATAGTCGATCTCTCAGACTCGGCCACTTTAATAGCACATTTTTCATGGCATTTATTGTAATAGTTTGCTTCAGTGACAAAATAATATATTTCAAATTTTTTAGAATGAAAATGAATCATTAATAAAATCAATAATTAAATTAAAATTTAATAACTAAATTAAAGAAAAAGGTGGTCGTGCATTCAGGTGTATTAACATTAACTTTTATCAAACTAAATTTATAACATATAAAAATCATTTCTATTATAAATGAAAATACATATATAAAGTATATACAGGGTGTATATTTTATCATCTGTTTATTGTATATAGTGTACAATACCTTGTTATATACATTTATTGTGTTTTATAATGTCTAGATATGACCAATTCTTCAATATGTAGTTTATTCTTTGACTTTAGTAAAGCTTTTGACAGTGTTGACCATTGTGTCTTAATAAATAAACTAATTGAATACAAAATCCATAGTAATGCTGTAAAGTGGATAATTATTTTCTTAGGACTGAATACAAATTCTAAAACAAAATATCTGTTCAAATCAATTATTATTTACATATAATAATGGTATTTCTCAAGGTTCCGCCATGGGAACATTTCAATTTACCTTATTGATCAATGATATGGCTACTGATCAAAAATTTAGACTTAAATTTGTAGATGATGTAACTATTTCTTGTATTACTTCTAATTTTGATTATCTATGTTGTCAATCTGCTATTGATTCATTTGTTAGTGAAGCTAAACTCCTAAAACTTCCCCTTAATTATAGTAAAAGCAATATATTATTTCACTACTTTTCTAAATCAACCATACTTCCTAGCCTTTAGATGGGTGATGTCTTGCTTGAAGTCAAATATTCTGTTAAATTGTTGGGTGTTACTATTCAAAAAGATCTTAAATGGGAGGAACACATTCACAATATTACAGTATATTAAAAGCTAATAAGGCCATGTATGTCATTTATAGATTGAGACAATTTGAGCATAGTGTTTTATCTATGATTCGTGCCTACAAATTGCTAGTCAGACCATTATTGGAATATGCTGTCCCAGTTTGGCATAGTTCTTTAACAAAAAAACTGGACGATGAATTAGAACAGGTACAAAAAAGCGCTACTAAAATCATTTTAAATAATAGTGTGGAAAGCTATGATACTAGATTATCCATATTAAATTTGGAATATTTAAATGTGCGCAGAATTACCTTGGTTCGCAAATTTTCTAGTCAATTTTTTAGGGTTTTTCCGGAATTCATGCCTCCCTCACATTTTAATACATCAAATAGAACAACCAGAAATACAGTAGTAAAAAAATTAATATACCATACACTAGAACTATTAGGAATGCTAAATCCCCAATTATTTCAACATGTAAATTTCTCAATTTTGATGATAGTTTGTAGTGTTTTGTAAAAAAAATGTATATACTGTATATGTTGTTTTTTTTTTGTATCAATTTACTTAATTCTTGTAATGGATCCCATATCCTATTTGGGCTAGGGATTTGATGTAGCGTTAATCTACATATAATATATTTGCATTAATAAACCAAATAATAATAATATTGCAGATGTATTAATAATATGTTGATTATTTCAACATATTATTAATACATTCAGAACAATATATTTAGTAAAAATAAACAATTACAAATTTTAATTAAAGAATAAAAGCTTCAAAATTTTAAAAGAGTGATTAAGAGATAAGGAGAAAAAATCCGATTTTTTTTCCAAGTATTTAAATTATCTGGAAGAGTAAAGGTTCATGATAAATAAATCGGCTTAATGATTTTAATGTTCTATATCTAACTATATATTAATTTTAGATTGTCTCTTCTTGAGGAAACATTGTTTAAGTACTACAAAATGCTTTAAACCAAAACAATTTATTATTGTCATTGCTATGCTTATTGCAATCTTCTGATAAGAAGGATGCAGTATATACAACCTTTTATGTTCTCATTTACTTAAAAAATTTCCAATCCAGGTTTGACATCTAAGGCAAAAGATGGAAGCTGTATAAATTATAATGACTTTGAAATGCAAATAATTTATGTACACTAAAGTTTCTACACAACATCTAAGACTTTTGTAAAAGTATATTTAAAATACATACTCAAAATAAATTACACAAACCTTGTATAAAAAAAATACAGGTTCCTAATTAATATTAATTTCAGTTTAATTTAAATCCTTCCAAAACCACGCTATTTTAAAGTTTTAATATGTGAAGGGAAAATTTTGGATCCCTTTTTAAGCATATTGAGCGCACGGAGGAGTGTGAGATTTGGCAGAGTTAAAGTTTATATGGAGAGGGAGTGCAATGAGCTAAGATTTATATATAAAATTAAAACATTCTTTGTTTAGCGTTGTGGGCGGCTTTTTACAAAGGAGTGGCAACTTTTTACAAGGAAATTTTCTTATTGGTCGAATTTTGACCAACACTGAATTACTAGTATTAATTAATAAACTTATTACACTTTATATTAATTTAAATAACATTTTATGGTCAAATTAATGATATTTTAAACTTGAATTGAATCAAATATATAGGATTAATTAAAAAGGTATTTTAACATTAAGACAAATAAAACATCTTAATTCTAAAGTTAATAATTAGTTAAGTGCTTAGGTAAATATTATTTTTAATGATTATATTAGTTATTATTGAAGTTTCTGAATGAAATAAGTTCGCTGCCAAACTGTAATAAAATTTCTACCGACAATATAAGATTACAAATGCATGTAACAATATAGAAATTGTATATAATGTAATGTCTTTATGTTGAAATGATTCTAAATAGTTTCAAATATTACAGATCTACAAATTGGATTGAACTGAAATAATTACTAATGAGTTAAAAAAAATCAAAAAATATATTAGACTGTATTGAAAAATTTGTAAGTGCCACAATAATGCCTTTTGGATGTTAGAAAATAATTTTAAAAATCTGAAATTATCTTTGGTTTTAAATGTTGAAATGTTTGTAAGCATTCTAAATGAGATTATAAAGATATTACTTTTTAATTGATCGTAATTTATTAGATTAACAGTTTAAGCTATAGTGCAGTTTTTGTTGTTGTTTTGCTTTTTTATTTGGGGGGGGGGGGTAAAGTTGACGATAGTTATTTAATATTTACACTGGGCTATCACAACAGTAAAGTCAGTGTTTTTTTTCTGATGGTACTCAACGATGTTCATTACCGACACTTTTTTTTTTAGCAATAGAATAAACAAGGACTATCTATTTTTTCCATTTTTACTTCATAACAGCATGTGAGTACCCCTACCTTTTTCTTAGAAAAAAAAGGACTGAGTAAAATAATAAAATGTTATAACTCCTCAGAAGAATACTTGAGTTGCCTTCAAACAAAACTTTTGTTTGAGAGCAATCTGATTTTTGTTCTGTGGAGATGCCACTTTTTATAAGTGTAAAATTGTATAAAGTTGGCAATATATTAGTAAAAAAACTAGCAAACAGCCTTAACTGTTCATAAACTTTAAATTATAAATTTATTTTAGTAAATTGAACATATGTATTTAGTCATAATGTATTATGCTAATTTTTTAATTCTTTGATGTTGCATTTTTTTATATAGTTCATAGGAGGTCGGCACTTTTATATCCAAGCTTTCAAAGCTCTACGACATAAAACAGCCAACATGGATGTTTTAATCACACTAGCAACTACGATTGCTTACTTATATTCTGTGATTGTTGTGGTTGCAGCTATGGCATTAAGGCTTGAGACAAGTCCCATGACATTCTTTGATACTCCACCAATGTTACTCATTTTTGTCTCTCTTGGAAGATATCTTGAACATATAGCAAAGGTAAATCGTAGATAAGAATTATTTTTTAAAAAAAGTAGTTAAAATATATCCATAATTAAAATTAATATTACATACTACAATTTAAGGTATTAAAAAAAATTAATTTACATCATTTTAAACTCAATTTAAAATTGATTTACTAATCAGTTTTAAATTTCATTTAAAATGATGTAAATTAGTTTTTTTTTGATACCTTAAATTGTTAGTAATTTAATTGTCACTAATTTATGGTTTAACATCCCTCACTTTCATCTTGCATCCACATCTACACTAATTTAGGGGAGACCGGTACAAGGTGGACACGGTATATAGAGGGACTTTTGTTCCTCCCATTTCCTGTCCATTTGCACTGAACATTTTATCTCCAGTAGTGCTTTATGACCTTCCAAATTAAGTGTGAAGTTATTTTCATTTCTACTACATTGTTTGTTTTGCTCAAATTTGAACCTGGAGTTAAAAACTTGAATTTTTTTTTTTTTTTTAAATTTTGTATTTTGTTATAACCACTAAGATAATGTAGATTTAAATGTGAGAACTTTTTTCTAACTTCTTTCACAATTTTTGCCTGCATGAAACCTATTTCAAGTGTCAAGTTTAAACAGGGTAAAAAATGAAATTTAAAAATTTTCCTATACATCGTATGTAGTGGGACAGATTTTTGTGGTAGGCTATAAGGTGGGACAATGTGGTATATAGAGGGATTTTGGTATAAAGTGAGCAACTTAATTTTATTTTAATTACTTGTAATAGGTCTATTGACCTACACAATATCCTGTAAATAAATAAATAAATTCAGCAAAGTTTAACAGTAATAATTTCAATTTTCGTGGGCTAAAACATAACCACAAAGAATACCAGTGTAAATGGGTCAAGGGAAAGTGGTTCCAAGAGGATAAAATGAGTCCCAAATAAAATTAAAATAAGCCTGCTCTGATGAGTATGTCAGCTATATTATTTTAGATTTATTACTTTTAAATCAGTTATGGTTACCAAATGTAATATTTTTTCAAGTGCCTTACGACAGTTGCACATTGTTTTTCTTTCATTTTTTTTTTTTGCTTTCATTAGCAATGAAATTAAATTTATCGATCCTTTTCCTTAATGTACCAAATGTTTAAGTTATGGATCATTTTTAAATAAAATTATATCAAAATTAATTGAAAAAATAAATAAAATTTATGTTTTTATTCTAAGGCCTTGTTTTATTTTTCAATTAAATTTGATGCAATTTTAATTAAAAATTATCCCTAACCTCGACCCTACCCTTACCCAAGGTATAAAGGACCAATAGAATTTCATTCGCTTGTAAATGAAAGGAAAGCAAAGATGTGTGTAGCTGTCAGTTGGCACTTGTCCAATTATTGTCTGCTAGTCTCTGTTATAATTGATATTGCAGGCTACATTTTCATGATTTTGAATCTTAAAATATGTTATAATTATGTAAGCTTAAATAAATTATTATTATAAATAGCTTTAATTGGCTGATATCCTAAAAATCTTGAATATATTACACAAAAAATTACTTATAATAGGCCTACAGTGTGTGCCCTATTGGAAACTATATGATTGCAAATGTTTGCTGTCTTATGCGGAAGTAATAACTTTCAAGAACATTGAAGTTAAGTTTAAATTGTCTCGTAACAGCATTATCATACTATATACCATAGGTGTTCCCCTTAATACCGGGCCCGTTTTGTCTAGTAAAAATAAATTTAAAAATCTAAAAAAAAATTGTATATTAAATAGATAGCTATATATTGAGATAATAACCACTTTGATAATTCAAAACATTTTTTAAATATTACAGTTTTAAAAACTTTGTTCCAATATATACCGCGCTCCTCTATCCTATGTATTATTTATTTATAAATGGCTGGGTTTTTTTTTTTTTTTTCATGTTTATCATTATTAAATGAGATCATTGCTGGCCTAGTAGCCTTTCTCTGTTATTCTTTCCTTATAACCCTGTAATACAATGTTTGGCAATTTATCATACTCTAGCTAGTGGCTTAAGTAATCAGTAACATTATTGTCATAACAGTTCAATAGGGATTGTGTTCCAGTTTTAAAATATTACAAGAATCATATTTTGGAAGATGTTTCAAATATCATTCTCGTTTGTTTCTGTTTATTACTGAATCGGATCACAAATAAGCTAAAATAAATGCAGAATTTAATACTACAAAATTAGCAATATATCAGCTTTGTAACTTGTACAATTGTTTTCAAATAAATTTTAAATCGGAGATTTTTCTCATTTTTTCTACAAAATAACTGCTTTTAGACATTAAACCAATTTAATATAATTAAATATTAATAAAAAATACAATTTTTAATTTTTACTATTTTTTTTTTGTTAATGCTATTTTTTTTAATATATTTAAGATTAATAAGATTATTATAATTTTTAAAATAATGAACATCTAAATTGTGCAACAATTAAAAAATATATTTGCTGTATTAAAATTTTATAGTAAAAATATCCTCTACTCTGCCTCCACTTGTTCAGATCAATCATTTGTAAATGTAAAGTAGAATTAAATTTTTAGAAAATTAAAGTAATTAACTAGGCTGTATTTTAATTTTACATTGTCTCTGCATGTGTGTAAACTACAGTGACTATATATGTTTTAAACGCCACCAAATGGCAATAAAGAGAAACTTATTCAAGAACCTGCCTCAATATTTACGATCCATCTAATCCAGGGATACTCAACCTTTTTTCCCCCCGGGCCACATACATGTGTTTGCGGGCCGCAACAAAGGGCGTCAACAGAAAAAATTTCAGGGGGGAGGGGGAGTATTTTGATAAGCTTTTTTTTTTTTTGGTTTTATGGACATTTTGATAACCATTGTCACATGAAAAAAGGGAGAACTAGGAGAATGTTTCTTTTTGCTTTGTTTTATTATGAATTATGTTGTTAATATGGTCTGCAATTTTCTAACTGCAATTTATTGAATGATTTATTGACATTTTGGATTTTGTTACTGTTTTCTATCAATCAATTTGATGTATTATATCTTATAATGGATTATTAAAACATGAAAAACTTTACTTGATCCAAACATTCATTTAAATATTAACATATGATGCTCGTGTCACTGTTGCTTCTTGTAGGATCGCCACNTAAATAACATTTTGTTGTTGCAATGATTTCTTGAAGAAAGTTAATTTTTCACGTCTTATTAAAGACACAGGAGCAAAAGTATAATGACAATCAAGGCTAAATATTTTTTAAATACTTTCTCGACAAATCAAACATGTTACGAAACCTTTTTTATTTAACACAACAAAATATTTTTCTTCCCTGTTATCTTGAAACACTCTATTTTCATCAGATATTTTTCGTTTGTTGTTTGAAGATGTCATTATGAGTGTTTAAATAAACTTTAAAAAGGACATTACAAAACAACTGCAATTTTTTTTAACCACTTATGATATACAAAACTATAATATTATATGTTTAAATCACTATAAGTCTCTTATAATAAACAAAACAGTTACTCATGTAAATACGTACCAAGTACTGCATGCACATTAGTGCCTATCCTGCGCAAGCATGGAATTATGAACTATGAACTTTGTATGCGCATATACACTACTTAAGTTCAATATTTTTTTTTAAAAGAAACAAACCAGACTAGAATGGGTCTGTCCATGAAACTAATTATTTTAAACAGTGTAAAATGATTATTTTGCTCTTTGAGTTCTAAANAATTTAATTTAGCTTATAGAGTAATTTCAAGATTTTAAAAATTTGAAAATTCATCTCTTCGTTTCGGGCCGCATGTAAAAGCTTGTCAGGACGCATGTGGCTCGCGGGGGCAGGTTGAGTATGACTGATCTAATCTGTTTATATCAGCTGTTAACTATATTTAATTTTAGGTGCTTATTTCTTTTAAAACAAATTAATAATGACATAAACAAGAGGAAAAATTTATTTGAGATCAAAATATTTTTTATATAAAAAGTTCACTTTTTTTTTTTCAAATAGGATAAATTCAAGGATAGAACGCCTGCCCACTAAATATTTTGATTCACTAACCAATTCTTAGTTTTGCTAGTCACTTTGATGTCAAATTATGAATATTTTTCATAAAAACTTTAGTATAGGTCAGAACATTGCATATTATATATCTCATTTTTATGAGAATTTTGAAAGCAAATCAAATCTTCATTTAAATTAAATGTTTCATAAATAAAATTTTATTAGTATATTTGTTTTCCTTTTATTCTTTTCTCCATCCAAGAAATAAATGTTTTGCTCTTTTTTTTTTTTTATTACAATTTTTTTTACATTACATTAAAATATACACATATATTTCAACAATAATCTTACACATGCTAAGACAGTGAAAATTCTCAGTCAATTACTTTGACCAAACTCTAATACATGATAAAAATCTAACAAAACATATTCTTGCTTATCTAGATTACAATGTCTCTTATTCTATAAACTCAAATCAAAGCTTATAAATACAGTAGATTGACAAATTGAATTTATCTGTCAGCCAGTGCATATCCATCTCGTAACATCTTTTTCATAGAAGTCATGTAAAAAAGATTTTTTAACCCTGTCACAATATATTACCAGTGATGATTTATCTTTGTTACCAAATATAACACTGTTACTATAAAGCCAAACAGAATTCAGTATTAAAAACCACCATTTAAGTAAAACAGTAATTTTACTTAGTAAACCAATTATCATTTCTTCAAAAGTTGTAAAATTTTATACCGATTGCATGTTGTTACTAACTTTATTTCTTCATAAAAATGTTTAATCATTTTACACTCCAAAAACAAATGTAATTTTGTCTCTACCTTTTCTGTATGCAATTCA
>PXIH01S0041828.1:0-11319 GCA_003024985.2 Euperipatoides rowelli
AAAATCATTTTTTTAGTCATTATCTTTCAAAATAAATCATAAAAAAAAAATGAAAAAATCGGAAGCATGTCACCTATAAAAAAAACAACTAACTAGCATAACACATTATGCTTGTCACAACCTACTGGTTGGTCCTCTTGAAGACGATCTTCTGGAAGGGATAGGGAAGACACAAAGTTCTTGATATTTGAAATTTCTTCAAGAGATCTCCACGAAGTCGAAAGTTTAAAACACAAGAGTGGGTGAAAAATTTCATGATGGTTACAAAATTTAAAGTCTTTAAGGGTAATAAGGGATGATTTTCATTTTTAGCTTAATATAAATTTCAGCGTAATACTTGCAATTGTTGTCTGTGAGGATGTAATGTCAAAGTGCAAAGAAAATCTTTCTACCTTTAATTTTTTTTAACAGTGTACAGAGATCCTTGTTGAAACGCTGAAACTTGTTAGCAGGAGAAGGGGACAATGCTAAGTTGCTGAATCTTTAAGATTCAGCAACTTAGCATATTTATAAAGATTCAATGGCCCACTCCACCACTACAATGATGGTCACTTACCGTCACTAAGATGGTGATCTCCTTGGGAAGAACTTTCTGGGCTGGGTACATTGTACAATATACATCGTACCACAGGATGAACAAATTTGTCTCTCCAATTCTTCTATTTCTTCGTTTTGATTATCGGGCATAATTTTTATTTTTATTAATTAATGATGTC
Organism: Euperipatoides rowelli; assembly: GCA_003024985.2. NCBI lineage: Eukaryota > Metazoa > Onychophora > Udeonychophora > Euonychophora > Peripatopsidae > Euperipatoides > Euperipatoides rowelli. Next base: position 717 of record PXIH01S0041828.1, read on the forward strand.
TTCTTGGATCAGTTAAAAGATGGTCAGTCTCATCCTCAGATCGGGTAGGACAAGATATACTAAGATTAAAAAAAAAAATTACAAAATAAATTATAGGCCATTAATTCTCAAATGGTCAAAAATTGATCACAATGTCAGTCGTTATTGAGACCAGGGGCGGACTGGCCATAGGATGGTTCGGTGCAATCAACGAACGGCCGCATGAGCTAACGGCCGCGTGAAAAAAAAAAAAAAATTAAAATGAGAATTTGAACGGCCGCGTGGAAGAAAAAAAAAGTTATTAGAGAAAAAAAAATAAGGCCATTTATTCTGATTCTAAAGAAGAAGAAAAGTGATTAAAGTAACTTTTTTTTATTAACAGAATTTTGTTTTTATTTTTTAAATTAATAATGACTTGAGGAAAAATAGCCCAATAGACTGAAATTTTTCTAGATTTCACATTATCTGTTATGATATTCTTTCAAAAGAACAAGTTAGACAAAATACAGCTGGAGCTCTGAATCAAAATGAGTCCAAATTCCCGATTGCAATTTGTCAAAAATTTAAACAATAAATTAGACAAATAATAAGTAAGCTTTAACAGCTATTTATTTCTCTATTAAACACTGTATTTTATAACTTAAAAGGCGACCATTTTATTTCCCAGATTTGTATGTGGCTAGCAAAGCATTAAAAAAATGTTTAGAAAATAGTTAGTACAGGTAATTATATACAGTATATAAACGAACACACCTGTCTGTAATGATGAACATTTTGAAAATCGGGACATTTAATTTACCCAATCACACCTTCAGTTTGATTGGTTAATATTGTATAGTTGGGAGTACTATTTACTCCGGAAATAATATCTAACAGATTCAAAATCTTTATAATATCCACTATTATTATTATTATTAACATAGATAGGATTGGTGTTAATGTAAGTATAAAAGTTCTACTCACTCGTCTTGTATAGGATTAAATTGCATCTCGACTGAAGTAGCTTCTAAATCATTTGATGTAACCATTGTAATATATGTTTTTAAACAGCTAGCAGTAAAATAATCTGATAGGCTATTAAAAAAAATTTTTTTTTAAAGTTTATATAGGAGTGATCTCTTCTATGATTAGTTATAAAAAGTTCATTTGGTTGTTAGTTACTTTTAATTGGTTATAAAGTTCTTGGTTACTTTAAAATTGGTTAGTAGAGTTCTATGTCAGTTAGTTATCCATTCAGGTTAGTTGTAGAGGAGAAAATGGATGTCTTATAGCTTAAGTAGGATGGAATGGAATTTTTTCACTTTAGGTGTAGTACATTTCTTCCTCCTCCTTGTCTTTAAAAATGGGATGTATATCCTTTGCCGTTTGATGCCATAGTATTTTTATAGAGGTCGGGGTGACCTAGCTGATTGAAAGGGTAGTGGTACTCACAGAAGTAGGTCCCCTCAATCTCCGGTAGATTGCAACACCGATCATGACATTTAAAGACGAAGGTTTTCTTTTTCATGTTGGGTGGAAGGAGTGATTTTGGAAATGATTTGCCCATCCAGTGTGGTGGCTTGAGTAGAGGGTGGTGAGGTAATCGATGGTGGTGGTGAGGTAACGGATGGTGCTGGTGAGGTAACAGATGGTGCTGGAGTGGATTCGGCAAGGGATGTGGTATTGTAAGGATCCAAGGAGGAGGAGAATGTCACATCTAAGGAGGGTAGTGTGGTAGAGGATTCGTGTGGATGAAAGTGTGTGACCTCAAACTCCAAATTGTAGAGATCTGGCATGGGTTGTGCAAACCCATCTTAATAGTGAGCGTGGTTTGCACAATAATCCGTCCCCTCTATGGCGAAGTCGTTCACATGCAGTGTCCACATTTAATGGGGGATGCTGCCGGGCTGGTGGAGATGCATCATCCTCGATAGTGATCACTTCTATCACTGGATCCTTCATAATGGATTTGATGTTTTCTAAAAAAATAAATAAAAGGAAAAAAATATTGAGTATATAATAACTAAAATATAAAAACATTTAGAAAAATTTTGTAATAATAAATATAAAACATATAGTAAAATAAAAAAAGACTTAAAAAATATTTTTTAAAACTACATATTGATTTCTTTCTCCTTGACTTTCAACTCCTCCAGACGGTACTTCTCCATCGCCGCCCTATGATGATCTCGCACTGCACAGCGATCTCTTGTTCTAGTTCAGCCCTCTCCGCCTGGAGAAGAGTAAGAAGGAGGCTGTTAATGTCCTGGGAGCCTAGACTCTCCATCTCCATCATTAAGTCACCAGGGTTGAGGCCCTCAACCCCTGCCCCATTTAGGATAATGTTGGCAGGGTTTGGGCTGCAAGCCTTAACCTCTTCGGTGCTCCTGATCACACTGACGCATTAGGTCCATCAGGCTTCAGACCTTCGACAGTTGGTGTTACGTTTACGGTGTTTGACATAGTGACTGGTGAACGGCTTTGAAAAAAATAACGTTAGATGGTTCTCGGTCTACGGTGGTAGAGGGAAATAGTGACGTAACATTATCCATTGGGGTTTTTATATATGTTCGGATTGAAACATTATGACATCATTTAGAGCTTAGCCAATGAGCATCTTTCCCACTTAAAAAATGAGCATAGCTTTCACTACGGTCCGAGCTTTTTAGCCAATCAAAATTAAGCTGCAATTTGATTTGCCCCGCCTTTTTCATCTGAAGTTACTGTAGTGTAAATCCTTCAAACCTTCTTGACAAGTCAGTTTTGAAGATTTTAAATGCCAATTAAATGCAACTTCAAACCCTATCTTTAAAATACTATAGGAGTTATAGCCGCCATTTTGAATAAATTATAAAATTATGAAAATTTCAATATTTAAAAAAAAAAATTTGGTGGCCATTTTGAATCCGCCATTTTGAATAATTAAGGACTTAGTAAATTTTCAAGAAAATTTTTTGGTGACCATCTTGGATTTTTTGCATTATGGGTAATGTGCCCACTCCGTCATTTTGAATAAATTAATGAGTTATACAATTTACATAAATTTTTTTTTTTTTTTAAATTTTACTAAGTTTTTTGTGCACATTTCTACGCACTTCCAGTCTGCCATCTTGGATTTTTTGATGATGGGTATTGTGGTTTCTAAACCAGGAACCGGAAGTGCCGGTTAATAGTGAGTGACCTTGACCTTGCCGGTTAATAGTGAGTGACGACCTTGCCGGTTAATTGAGTGGGCCATAAAATATAATACGAAAACAGGAAGTGATGTGAACCTTGACCTTGGGCTGGACTTTGACCTTGAAAATACGAAACCAGAAACTGGAAGTGATGTCATCCTTGACCTTGGACTGGAGTTTGACCTTGAAACTGGAATTTGGCCATATTGGATTTCCCTATGCATTATGGGACATATATTACTCATAATACATCTTAATATGATGTCATTTCCTATTAAAACCCTTTAAACCTAGCCAAAACAAAAACTGGAAGTAGGTCATTTTGGATTTTGAATGACCTTGACCTTTGACACGGAACCGGAAGTTTTTTTTATATCTGTTATAGATTTTGAAATATTTAACAATGTATTATTTGTACATACAGTAAATACCAGCTGTATAATGGTTTATGTTATATGCAGCCGACTTTTAGATAAAAATTCATAAATAAAAATCTGTTTATTGGATTTTTTTAATATAAAAAAATTCCTGATAAAAAAAAAGAAAAAATACTATTTAAGTATTTTTTATAAGTGTTATACGTTTTGAAATATACATACGTATATAAACAAATGTATCTTTCAGATACACCGCGACTACTCATGTAACTTTCTGATTTTCAGGTAGCTAATACAAATATAAAAATACATTTAAAAATAAACTTATACATTTTTGAAATTAGAATTTAATGCAGATTTCAAAAATAAAAGCAAAAAATTATATTTCCAACGACAGAGACGCGGCAATGGAAAATGTAAGAAGAACTGGCTTTTTTTTTTTAATAGCCGACTTTTAGATAAAAATTCATAAATAAAAACCTCTTTGCTGGATTTTTTTAAATATATTAAAATTCCTGATAAAAAAAAGAACAAAAAATACTATTTAAGTTTTTTTATATCTGTTAGGCTATATATTTTGAAATATACACAAATGTATCTCATAGATACACCACAACTACTCATGTAACTTTCTGACCGCGATGACTGCAGGGTTAAAGCATGTAATTATTTGCATTTTATGAGAAAAATGAATCTAGTTTTAGACTTTACTGAAAATGCAACATGGTTTTGCTCAGAAATAAATAATTCACTGTTTAGATAAAGGCATGTAAAAAATGGACCGTTTTCTATGGGGACTGATGCCTGAAATATAGTGATAGGAAATTGTATCCTATTGTCATTACATATTTTTACGTTAAATCGGATCAAATTTCCAGGGGGGGTCCCCTGATCCCGCTGGGAGATGAACCACATATTTATCAAATTATTTAAAAATCAAAAAAATACTCTGGCTATTGTGTGAATATTAAACCTATTGTAGCCTAATGCTAATTTTTTAATGCTGCCCATTTATGAAGAATTACCTTGGTGTAGGCTATAGTTAAGAATACCTTAAAATGATATACCGGTACTTTATCTTATAAGATCATTCTAAGGTAGCCTATCTTATTATATAAAAGAGCAAGGATCACTCACCTTTTATAAATATGCCCATGCCTAAGTTTATTATTATAAATCCATAAAAAAAATTAATCTAAACGTGTGATGTCTGCGCATGAAATTGTCACATTATTATTAGACTTCTTTTTTTAAAGGGCGTCTGCTCCCAACTTTATTAAAACATAAAAATTACAATTATCAACTCCATATTTTAGAGTAATCTCTTTTTCTTTTTCAACTGAAAACATAACAGTTTACACATATAGGCTAAATACTAATTAAGATATTTGCTATAAAAATAACTCATATTTTGATTTCACAATTTCAACTCAAATTTTTCTTTGCTAAGCACATTATCATTTTCATACTGTTTCTTTAGCTGAGCAATGAAATAAATCCAAGGTCTTAATTTTTGATTCTCGAAAATAAAAAATTTCTTGATTTTCCAAATTATAAATACAGCATAAATTACAAAAAAAGCTACATTTTGAATTTTGTAACAAGATTAACATCAAAGTATATAAATCACTACCGGTAATCGTAATAGCAGTTACATTTTTTACTTGAGACCTAAAAAAAAAAAAATCACAATTAAAAATCAAATGATTTATTTCATCTGTCATCTGACAAAACACACATAACATGGTTGCGGTATACTGTATAGTAGGGTGAGTGAAAATATGAAATTGCTAGAGTCAAAATGGAATACCTGGGGAAAGTTGCAGTTTGACTCCATAAAGAATTGTCAAAAAATATTTTTTGCCTAGCTTAATGTCTTGAGGTGCCCCAAGAACTTTCAAATTATGAAAATTTGGTGAAAATCGATAGCATGGTATTTTTATGATGAAAGCACTATCCAAATGGAATACCTGAGAAATGATACAGAGTGACTACATACTGAATTGTGTAAAGTATTTTTTACCTAACCTGATGTCTATAGGTGCACCAAGAGCTTCCAAATTCTAAATTTTTTGAAGAAAATAATGTGGCAGGTTAATTTTATGAGAAAAGTTCTATGGAAATTAATACCTGGAAAATATTGTCAGATTATTTATTTTATGCATTAATTTTTTACTTTCCTGCCCAGTGCATAAACTGGGTAAGGGGGGAGGCAAGAAAGGGCAGTTGCTCCTCCAATCAAAAACTTAGAGGAGGAAGTCTTTCTCCAAAAATAATAATATGTACCAAGCCTCCTGCATTTACAAATTTCAGGGCATAAAAGACCTTTCTAATTTTTTTTTTTTTTTAGGTTTAATAAAATTAATTATTATAACTATATCCTATATTATTTTTTCCATTACTAAGTTATTTTTTCATTTATTACTATATTGTTTTTGCATAGTCACATTATATTAACTCAAATGTCCTTTAAAATAAATTTCCAAATTTTGACCAATCAGATAGTTTCTTTCCCTTTTCTCTTCTTTTTTTCTCCCCAAATTACCGATTTTAAATAATTAATACTGTTATAATACATCCATCATCCTGTGTTGATACTCTAAATTTATAATAGGCTAATAGTTTTTTTAAAAAAAATAGCACTGTATTTTCTTTGTGCTTTATATTAAAGTTCTGCTTATAATCCTAAAACTCTCCTCAAGAGGTAAATTTACTAGCAAATAAGTTTTAGAAAAATGGCTAAGGTAAAAACTAAAAACACTCTCAGCTGTCCTTTGTTTGGAATGCCTGACACAGATTCCTACATACAGTGATGTCATGAGATATTATTTGTGGATAAAAAATGAGTTGAAACCAGATATAACTTCAAAAGAACCAACTGTAGGTGAAATTTCAGAAATAGTTGCAAAAGGAGTTCAGGAAATTTGGGAAAACAGTACGGTAATTAGGAAATACATTTTTCAATAATTATTCACACATACCACGAAAAGTACAGACATTTAATGAAACCCTATAATTAACATCAAAATAATGAAAGTTACAAGGAAAGATTACAGCTTTTCCAGGAAGATGAAAAAAAAAACTCTTTGACATTTCCACCTGCAAGTGCAGAAGTTTTGATAATTGGACCATGTTATGCTTGATTGTGAAAAAAACCGGAAAGTACCTAAACAAGAAAGAGATATTTTAACTGATCAAAGAACACAAAGAAGAATCTGATCAGTTGATGTAGTCACATCCAAAAAAGAAATGAAAAAATCAGAGAAAAAAGCAAGAAAGAATGTCTGCACCCAGTTTGCATCAGATGCTGTGTTAAGATTCATCTCAATCTTCATGCTCATATGAACTGACTCCAGCAGAAAAAGATATGGCAGTTGACCAACCTGAATCTAGTTCTTCATAACCACATTTTTCTGAACCTGAATTTTTGGTACCAGGAAAATACAGTTATCCAGGATATACCAGGACCAGCAAAACAAATGTGTTTGGAGTTACCATCTCTAGCTCTGGCCTGTGACCGAACTGGAATTTCAGATAGNTCTGCTGCAATTATAGCCTCTGCTGTATTGCAAGATGTGGGAATAATTAGCTATCACTATCAGGATAAAAGTTTTGTTGTCGACCGACCGTTCAAAAGTTTGTCATGAAAGAAAAAAAACTGTATTCTGATTTGAAAGAGAAAGACAAAATACCAAAATTATATTTCCTATACTTTGATGGTAGAAGAGATAAAACAATGTTTCAAGAAAAGAAAGAACAAAAGTACCAACAAAAGTTTGTGGTTGAAGATTATTATGTTTTGGTTTCAGAGCCTGGAAGTAGCTACTTTGGGCATGTGACATGCCATACAGGATCCACTGAAAATACTATAAACAGTATTTTTAAGTACTTATGTTATGTCAGTAGACCTTTTTACTTATAGGTTGTTGGCTGTGATGGGACTGCAGTTAATACTGGGCAGAAGGGAGGATTCATCTGTCTTCTAGAAACATAAATAAAGAAACCCTTACAGTGGTTCATCTGCCAACTACTACAAGCAAATGAACTCCTATTGCATCATTTACTGCAACAGTTAGATGGCCAAACTGCAGGTCCATGCTGCTTTCCCAATAGGAAAGCAATTGCAAAACTGTGAAAAACTTGCAGTTGTGGAATTTGAGTCAATAAAGAACAAACTTCCTGAAATTAATTCTGTAGGACAAGCAGATCTCAGCACAGATCAGAAGTACCTTCTTGATATTTAGACTGGTCAAGTCCGGAACATGTTCCACTGATTTAGCAAATAGAGATCCAGGCTAATTGACCCATTCAAGATGGCTTACAACTGCCAATCGGATTTTACGGATTTTATGTTTGTATATTTCCATTGAAAACCCAAGTGAAAATCTGAAAATACTGGCAAACTTCATTGTCAAAGTTTATGGACGAATGTGGTTTGAGATCAAGACCAACTCTTCTTGCTTGAAAGGATCAAAAAATTTGTGGCTAACAATCAAGCTAAGTCATTATATTAGTGAAGATCTTTAAAAAGTGATCGACCCTGCCATACAAAGAAATGGATATTTTGGGCATCCTGAAAATCTTCTGTTATGCTTGTTAGCTGATGAAAGTAAGGTAATAAGAGAACTAGCTTATCGTCGAATTTTGAAAGCAAGATCTCAAGCAAAAAGTACAGAGGTATGAAAATTTACCATTCCTCCAATCAATTTTGAAGTTTCAGATTATAATGGTCTCATTTTATGACAGTACAGTACTGTAACCAAACCACCTGTGACTTCCAGTTTGTCTCTTCATACTTTAAAAGAAATGATTGCTACTAGCTTTGAGCCAAAGACATTGTTCCACATTTTCCATGTCACACTCAAGTGATAGAGCGTTTTATCAAACTTGTTACAGAAGCATCTGAAGCTGTGTGTGTGGGTGGGAAGCAAGAGATGGTTTCATTAGAGGGAGACTTCATTCTTGGAGGACCATGCCTACCTTTGAAACTAAACAGAATTATTCAATCTAAAATTTTACTGTTTTTTTTTTTTTTTTTGTAATTGTAAATATTTAGAAATTGCTCCAAAGGTCCCAAAGACAAGAAATCATTAAAGCAATCTGGGGACCTCAAAACTATAATCTAGAGTAACCAATAAACCATTCCTAAAAAGTACTTTCAAGTAACTTCCTTTTTTATATTTAAAAATTAATATATAGTCTAATAAAGGTAAAAAATAGGCTATAAATTAGAAACTTTGAGGTCTCTGTGGCACCTCTAAACTTTATCCTAGAGAAAATTGACTTCACACATTTTTATATTGAGTATTAAACATGGCTTACAACAACTTTCCAACTTTCCAATTTCATATTTTAAAAGGGGGAAAAAAAATAAAGGTTTAAAAAAACTAAATTTAGAAACTTTGAGTCCTTTGGGGCACCTCTAAACTTTGCCAAAGAGAAAAGTTGATAACTAACTTCGCAAGTTTATAAGTTAAGTGGCAAGGCACCTTTTTTTAACTATTCAATTTTGGAAATAATAAAAAAAATAATTTCTGTTTAAGTTCACTCCACCCTACTGTATAGCCCCTAATATCGGGAGTTGGTTACCCTCGCGGGACCGGCAGTATCACTGACCAAAACGAAACGAACCTGTATTCTGTATTTAGGCTGGGTCTACACTTGCGTTCTGGTCTTGCGGTTGGAACCTTGAGGTTGAACCTCTGTAGTTCAACCTCAACCGCAGAGCTGTCTACATTGCCTGTCTTAAATGCGTTTGCGTTTGATAACAGGGCCAAAATTTTATCAGTAGTATTTCTGCACATTAATTAAAAGCATCGTCTTATCCCAGATAAAATCTGTGAAGCAATTTTTTTTAATAATAGCATTTAGTATTGATCTTTAAAAGATACCGTAAATAAATTACAAAATGTTGAAAAATTATTCAAATCCTTTTTATCACATTTTAAAATAATAAAAATGTTTTGTACGGGTACTTAATTTCCCCACTTTTAAGAAAATTACAGTAGAGCTTCTTAATCAAAACGATCTATCTTTTATTATTAACAAGTAGTGTAGGCTATTATTTATCTAATTTTCGAGTGTCCTAGTATTAATTTTAAAATGAATTTTATTTCAATGCCCCCCCCCCCTCACCCGTTCTATTTGAGAAAAGAACTTAAAGGTTGGATTATTCAGAAATAATTATTAATAATTAAGAAAACCTCTCAATCTATCCATCTGTCTCCCTCTCTCTCTCCCCTCCCTCTCTCCTCTCCCTCACTCTCTCTCCCCTGCCCACTGTCTTTACCTCTCTCCCTCCCCTCCATTTCTCTATCTCTCTACATCTCCCTTTCTCTATTTCTCCTCTATCACTCCCTTTCTGTCTATCTCTCCCTCCTATTCTCTTTCCTCCCTCCCTTTCCCCTCTTACTCTCGCTTCTCTTTCCCTCCCTGCCCTGACCTCCCTACTCTCCCTTATCTTTCCCTCCCTGCCTTCACCTTCTCCCTCCCTATTCTCCCTTCCTCCTCTCCCTCCCTTCCACCCATCTATCTATCTCTAGCTATCTATCTAGAATCATTTGAATAGGGGTGGTCTTAGAAATGTGGAATCATAGCATTGGGAAATGATTGTGAATTAATGCATATATTTTTATTGTAGTATTATTTACTTTCTGTATAATTTCTGTTTGTATTGTCAATTTTGTTTCTGGGTTCCTTTTAATTAAATTTGAACAATAAATTATATTTACGTCATTTTTAAAAAAAAAGCAAAAAAAAAACTCAGCTTACGGTAATTATTTAACTAAATTACTGTACTTTGGAAATCATCTCTATAGAAACTGAGAAAGAATTATTTCTATAGTATCAAAATAAATTTTACATCCATAATTATTCTAAAAAAAAATATACTGTTAATAAGTTAAGGACTACCAAGATTTTTAATGTGTTATTGAACCAAAACGCTGCTTGGCCATGCCCCCGACTACATTTCCGTAATTAGGCTAATAGGAAAGTCAACTCACTCCACCTCCATTCGCTTACTGATCTCTAGTATTATTTTATGCACGAGCAATATAATAACTAGGTCTATACTGAAAATTTATTTGCATT
>PXIH01S0041829.1:0-12437 GCA_003024985.2 Euperipatoides rowelli
CTTGCAAGGCAGCAAGGGACAACCTGGATTGTCATTGGTTTGTGTGTGACTGCTTATTCATTATATTCACAGCTATCCCCCATATCTAGGGGAAATTGCACTATCCGCAACCTGTGGACGCATCCACTAGCAGCCAACCATGCCAAGGGCTACTGGTATATAGTCTATTGTATTTATTTATTTTTATTTTTCAATTTTTTTTTACTTTGTATTCATATTGCAAAAACCGATTTAGGACCTTCTGGGTCATTGTTTTTGGAATTTTTTTTTTTTTCTGAGAGGTGGAGAGGGCATAATGTTTAGGAGACAAGTATTATTAGATATGAAAATATTTGCCTCATAAAAAAGGGCATATACCCCTAAAATTAATTAACCACATATATTTAGTATTGTAGCTAAAATAACATTCTCATAATTTTTTTTTATGTTGCAGATTTCAATTATGCATGTCCATTGCCTGGATCCTTTTATTTTAAAGAAATTATACTTTTGGCTGAACATTTTTTATCTTAATTGGAAATTAATTAGTGCATTGAAATAGTGACATTTGAAGGACCCAAGATGTTTGATTGCAATATATGTCAAAGGATTTTTTATCGTATGGAAGACTATCAACGGCACATGTTGAAAGATCATGTGCTAGATAGTCTCCAAAAAAAACAACATGTTTTAAAACATTTAGCTGTACAAAAGACTACTGAGACTAGTTGCACACTTTCGGAATCATCTACATCGGCTGCTGATGATGAAATTGTGAAGAAGAATGAAACGATTGATGAACCTAATTTATCAAAAGTAAATGAAAAGGCTTCAATAAATCAACAAAAATTAAAGAAAAATGGTAATGATTCAGCAGAAATGCAAGTTAAAGAAATGCCGTCAAAGTGTAGTCCTACTGATTCATTGCCAAATCATCCTATTAAGCAGGAATTAATGGATGAATTTGAAAACAGTGATGATGATGCATCAATGGAACACCATCTTTGGAGGTTTGCAGCTGTTGATGTAAAAATGGAAAATAGTAACGATGAGGAAGAAGCAAATGAAATAACTGATACTCTAAGAGCCCAAAAGCTTGCGGCAGCATTTAACGAAGCTCAGGAAAAGACTAACAAACAATCAAGTTCAAGTCCTTTTGTTTATAGATGTAATATGCAACATTGTGGATCTCCTTTCACGTCATTAGAAACATTAGATTACCATTTGAGTTGTCATAGCAAGCTTGGAAGTAATTACAAATGTCCAGAATGCTCAACAACATTTAAACAATGGTATCGACTAAAAAGTCATTTATGGAAAAATCACAAGATTGATGTCGACATGTCTTCTTGTGAGATGTGTGATTTTAAAGCTTGTTACGGTTTTTATGTTTCAGCACATTGTCAGCGAATGCATGCCAGGGATCAATATTTCACGTGCAAAGTTTGTGAAGAAATGTTCAATCAGATTTCAAATCTTGAAGAACATTCAAAATTGCATCAAGATGTGTTTACATTTGAATGTACGATTTGCCATTATGCTTTTATGGATCTTGAAAGTTTGAAGAAACATAATGAAATAAAAAATATTCCTCCTCATTTAAACCAGGTATTAAATGAATTTAAGTGTTATACAAAACATTGTGGCTCTCGTTTCTCTAGCGATGAAAATTTAAATTATCACCAGCAGTGTCATAACTCTGAAGAAAGGAACTATAAATGTCCCGAATGTGCAGCGACTTTTAAACATTGGCATCAGTTAAAGCCACACTTATGGGAACAACATAAACTTGACATTGATATGTTTACCTGTACTATCTGTGGGTTAAAAACTAACTATGCAGCTACTTTGGCCTCACATTGTCAGGGATCACATGCTAAAAGCCAGCGATTTATCTGCAAAATATGTAATGAGGTATTCGATCATTGTACTCAGATTCCAGAACATTCAAAGTTGCACGAAGATTTCAAATATGAATGTGTTATTTGTTGCTATAATTTTACAGATTTAGATGGTATATTCAAACATAGTGGAGGAGAAAATCTAATGAAAATCAGTAATGAAAACAAATGCTACATGCAGCATTGTGGTTCTCGTTTTGAGACTGAAGAAAGTTTGAATTATCATTTAAAGTGCCATAATCGTGAAGAAAATAATTATAAATGTCCAGAATGTTCAGTAACTTATAAACAATGGCACCAGTTGAAGCAACATTTGTGGCAACAACATAACATCGATGTTGAAATGTCTCGTTGTGAATTGTGTAACTATAAAGCTTGCTATATTTTTAACGTAGCTCAACACTGTCAACGAGTGCACGCAAATCAACAATTGTTTCTTTGCAAGATTTGCGACCAAGTTCTTGATCATCGACAACTATTGCCTGATCATTCCAAACTTCATGATGAAATTAGGTACGAATGTAACATTTGCCATAGTGTGTTCAATAATCTTTTAAATGTATTCAAACACAATGCAAAAACCTTTGTTAATGGAATTACAACTTTTATTGATGGTTGTAATGATTCCAAATGTAACTCACCATATAGTAAAAAAAATGAAATTGATGAAAATGATCCAGATATATTAGAATCTGAATCAAATGAAACTGAAGATGGAAGTAATTCTTTCAGAGAATCAGAATTTTCTAATTATCGTTGTAGTTATCAGTACTGTGGTACTCGTTTTAAAACAGAAGAAAGTCTCAAGTACCACCAAAATTGCCACAATAATGAATTTGGAGGCTATTTGTGTCCTGAATGCTCCACTGTATTTAAAAACTGGCACCATTTAAAACAACATCTTTGGGAATTTCACAAAGTTGACTTAGATATGCTATGTTGTAACGCTTGTGATTATAAAACTCATTACTCGCATACTCTCTCGACCCATTGTCGAGCATCACATGTTAAAGATCAGCAGTTCATTTGCAAAATATGTAAAGAAGTCTGCGAAGATTCTGCTTCTGCTGAAAAACATTCAAATTCACATGAGGAATTTAAGTTTGAGTGTACTTTGTGTGGCATAATGCTTATTGATTTAGAAATGATATCAAAGCACATAGATGGGAAGAAGATGTATAAGCTACCTAGACAAAGTACAAATGAGTTTAGATGTTACGCTAAGCATTGTGGTTGTCGGTTTTCAACAGAAGAGAAGCTTGAATATCATCAGAAATGTCACAACCCTGAAGAAAGAAACTATAAATGTCCTGAATGTTCAGCTCCTTTCAAACACTGGCATCAGTTAAAACCACATCTCTGGGAACATCACAAACTAGATATTGATATGTACACATGCACTGTCTGTGGATTTAAAACTCATTATGCTGCCACATTATCGTTGCATTGCCAAGGATTACATACAAGAAATCAACAATTCATTTGCAAAGTTTGCGATCAGGTGCTTGAAAATTCCATTTTAATTTTGGATCATTCCAAGCTTCATGAAGATTATAAATATGAATGCAGCATTTGCCATTATATTTTTACTGACGAAGAAGCTATACACAAGCATAATGGGGGGGATGTCATAAAAACAAATATTGATAATAAATGTTATATGCCTCACTGTGGTTCTAGATTTGACACTGAAGAGAATTTAAATTATCACTTAAAATGTCATAATAGAGATGAAAACAACTACAAGTGTCCGGAGTGTGCAACTACATTCAAACAGTGGCACCAATTGAAGCAACATCTATGGCTACAACACAAAGTTGATGTCGAAATGTCCCGATGTGAGCTGTGTAATTACAAAGCTTGTTATATCTTTAATGTAGCACAACATTGTCAGAGAATGCATGCAAATCAACAGCTTTTTATCTGTAAGATCTGTGATCAAGTGTTTGACCATCGTCAATTTCTTTCAGAACATTCCAAAATGCATGAAGAAATTAAGTATGAATGCAATATATGTCATTGCTTATTTACTACCCTTCTGAATATTTTTAAACATAATGTGAAAACATCGGTTAAAGGTGTTCTGAACCTTAATGCTGATATAAGTGATGATTCTGCATCTGGTAAGAAAAGTGAATTGGATGAAAATGAAGATTTCGATATTTTAGATCCAAATGAAATAAAAAATGTGAATCGCTCTTTTGTTGATTTTGACAACTTTCCTTTTCGATGCAGCTTTCAGCATTGTGGTTCTCGTTTCAGAAGTGACGAAAACCTACAGTATCATCAAAAATGCCATAACCTCGAACTTGGCGGTTATATTTGTCCTGAATGTTCTAATATTTTTAAATATTGGCATCATTTAAAACCTCACCTGTGGGAAACTCATAAACTTAACTTGGATATGTGCGGCTGTAACATGTGTGATTATAAAACCTATTATGCGGCCACATTAGCCACCCATTGCCGAGCTTCACATGGCAGAGATCAACAGTTTATGTGCAAGACTTGCAACGAGATATGTGAAAATTCTTTTATTGTTGAAAAACATTCACTTGCCCATCAAGAATTTAAATATGAATGTCAAGTTTGTGGAATAATCTTCCCAGATTTAGAATGTATATCCAAACATGTAGATGTTAGGAAATCAAAACAAGTACGACAAAACTCTAATGAATTTAGATGCTTCACAAAACATTGTGGTTGTCGATTCTCAACAGAAGAGAGATTGCAGTATCATCAGAAATGTCACAATTTAGAAGAGAGAAATTATACCTGTCCAGAATGTTCATCCATTTACAAACATTGGCACCAGTTGAAACCTCATCTTTGGGATCAGCATAAGCTAGATATTGACATGAGTACTTGTACCATATGTGGTTTAAAAACCAATTATGCAGCTACTCTTGCCTCACACTGCCAGGGGTCACATTTCAAAAGCCAACAGTTCATTTGCAAGCTTTGTGATCAGTTATTTGAAGATTGTTCTCTACTTGCGGAACATATTAAACTTCATGAGGAACAAAAAATTGAATGTAGCATTTGTCATTATACTTTTTTAGACCTAGATAGTGTCGAGAAACATAACGGAGGGGATATTGACAAGTCGACTAGTGATTATAAATGTTATATGCAGCATTGCAATTCTCACTTTGAAAATGAAGAAAATTTGAATTATCATTTAAGATGCCATAATCGGGATGAAAACAACTATAAATGCCCAGAATGCTCTGTATTATTTAAACAGTGGCATATGCTGAAACAGCATTTATGGCAGCAGCATAAAGTTGATATGGAAATGTGTCATTGTGAATTATGTAATTACAAGGCGTGTTATATTTACAATGTGGCCCAACATTGCCAAAGAGTCCATGCAAATCAGCAATTGTTCATTTGTAAAGTTTGTGATCAAGTTTTTGATCATCGACAATTTCTTTCGGAACATTCCAAATTGCATGAAGAAATTAAATATGAATGTAATGTATGCCATAGTGTCTTTGTAAATTTGACTAGTGCTTTTAGACACAATGCTAAAACTGCCATTAATGGATTGATGAATATAAAAATTGAAGGTGACGATTTGGAAAAAATGGATATGTCAAATGATGGAGAATTATTCGGAGGTGAATGTGCGAACGACTTTGGTGAAGATAGAGTCAGCCGTTATTTTATTGAATCTGGAAGTTGCTCCTTTAAGTGTAATTATCAACATTGTGGTTCCACATTCAAATCAGATGAAACACTAAAATTTCATCAGTCCTGTCACAATCCAGAAGCAGGCGGTTATCTTTGTCCAGAATGCTACACAATTTTTAAATATTGGCACCATTTAAAACCGCATCTCTGGGAACAACATAAAATTGATATTGATATGTGCAGCTGCAGATTATGTGATTATAAAACTCCATATTCAACCGCTATGATAACTCATTGTCGTGCTTCTCATACTAAAGAGCAACAATTCATTTGTAATATTTGCAATGATGTATGTGATGACTCTAATACTATTGAAACACATTCCTCTTCTCATGAAGAACTTAAATATGAATGCACTGTTTGCCAGTCTGTATTTTCTGAGCTAGAAACAGTTTTGAAGCATAATAATGCTAGAAAAGCTGTTCGATTATCTTTGCAAAACTCAAATGAATACAGATGTTTTACAAAACATTGTGGTTCTCGTTTTAGTACGCCTGAAAAATTGATTTATCATAAAAACTGTCACAATCAGGAAGAAGGAAGTAATTATAAATGTCCAGAATGTTCCAAAACGTTCAGATTTTGGCATGTTTTGAAGCCTCATTTATGGGAGGAACACAAAATCGATATAGATTTATGTGCCTGTTCGATTTGTGGATTCAAAACTAATTACGCTGCTACTTTGGCCCAACACTGCCAAGGATCCCATACTAGAAATCAGTGTTTTATTTGTTTAATATGTGATCAGTTGTTTGAGCAGTGCTCATTCCTTGAAGAACATTGTAAATTGCACGAAGAAGTTAAACTAAGATGCAGTGTTTGTCAGTATATCTTTACAGATTTGGAAAATATCACCAAACACAATGGCACTGGCCAGTTGATAAAAATTGATGATGATTATCGTTGTCATATTCAGCATTGCGGGTCTCGTTTTAAAACTGAAGAAAATCTTCTCTATCATATCACTTGCCATGATCGAGAAGGAGGCAATTATAAATGTCCAGAATGTTCAACAAACTTCAAACAGTGGCATATATTAAAGACCCATATTTGGCAGCAACATCAGATAGACGTTGAAATGTTTAAATGTGAAGTGTGTGTCTTCAAAGCTTGTTATTCTTTTAACGTAGCACAGCATTGTCAGAGAGTGCATGCTGGGCAACAACTCTTCATATGCAAAGATTGTGGCCATGTCTTTGAAGATCCTCATCTGATTCCTCAACATTCTAATAGTCATGAGAAAATGAAATATGAATGCAATGTTTGCCATCATTTACTGACTGACCTAAAAGGATTATTTAAACATAATGGTGTTGAAATAAGTAGAGTTAAAAGTGAAGGGGATGATGAAATCAGTGATGATTCACTAATTAGTGAAGAATTAAGAAAGAGCGAGGATAGTTTTGCAGAACAAAATGAGATTCAAGATTTCCATTGCAGTTTTTCAGACTGTGATATTACTTTCAAGGCCGAAGAAACTTTAAAATATCATCAAAATTCCCACCAGTTAAATGGAACTGGTTTTACTTGTCAAGAATGTTCGGATTTATTTGTAACTTGGCATCAGTTAAAATCTCACTTATATGCAGACCATAAACTGGATGCTGATCTATGCAGCTGTAATTTGTGCGAGTATAAAACGTATTCACACTCTGATTTAGTTTTGCATTGTCGAGGAATTCATATCAAAGAACAAAAATTTATTTGTGATGAATGTGATAATGTCGAGGAAAGCTCTAATGTTGTCGAACATTCTTCTACACACGCTAACTTCAAATACCATTGTTATGTTTGTAACTCTGTCTTTGCTGATAAAGATATTTTAGGCAGGCACAATGAATTAAAAAGTAATTCCAGACAATTCTCAACAGTTGACTTCAGATGCTACACCAAACATTGTGGAACTAGGTTTTCTTCTGAAGACAAATTGGCTTACCATCAGAAATGTCACAATCTTCAAGATAAAAATTATAGTTGTCCTGAATGTAGTGAGCAATACAGATTTTGGCATTTATTGAAGCCTCATTTATGGGATTATCATAGAATTGATATGGATTTGGTTTCTTGCAATCTTTGTGACCATAAAGCAAATTATCAGTCTTATTTAGCCACTCACTGTCAAATCATGCATGCTAAAGATCAGCGTTTTACTTGCAAAATGTGCAATGAAACCTTGGAAAATACTGTAGGTTTATATGGCCATTCCCAACTTCACAAAGAACAGAAATATCAATGTAGTGGTTGTCATTATGTCTTTACAACTTTATCAAATGTATACAAACACAATGCAAATATCTATCAAAACAAAGACTGTTCTGAATACAAGTGTCAAACTCTTCATTGTGGAACTAAATTTAAAAGTGAAGAAAATTTAAAATATCATGAAAAAAGCCATGATCGAGAGGAGGGGAATTATAAGTGTCCAGAATGTTCTTTTCCTTTCAAGCAGTGGCACATTTTAAAGGGACATCTTTGGGAAGATCATAAGGTTGACATTGAAATGTTTAAATGTGAATTATGTGAATATAAAGCTTGCTATTCCTACAATGTTGCCACTCACTGTTATAAAAAGCATTTAGTAGACCAGAAATTTACCTGTAAGATTTGTGATAAAGAACCAGAAGAAATTGCTGTCATTCCCGAACATTCCAAATTACACAAGGAACAAAAATTTGAGTGCAGTGTGTGTCATCACTTATTTTCTGATTTGCGAAGTACATTCAAGCATCATGGCTCAACCTATACTGTGAAAAGAACTTCTGTGGAAAATGATTCTAAACAAGTTACTCCTAAAAAGCCTAGAAAAACTGCTGATGAAAATTGCTTGGAAGAATCACATAATAGTAATTTAAGACAAAATATAAAAGTTGAAGTCAATGACGAAGAAGAATCTGGTCGAATTTTGCGACCTCGCCGATCTCATAGTGAAGCTGTAGAATTGAAAGGAAAAAGTACTAGATTGTGGTACTGGTATTCTTATAATTTTGTTTATAAATGCAATGCTCAACATTGTGGTTCTCGTTTTAAAACTGAGGAAAACTTAAAATATCATCAAAACTGTCACAATGCAGAAACCAAAAACTACAAATGCCCAGAATGCTCTAGTCCATTTAAACAGTGGCACATATTGAAACAACATCTATGGGATCATCATAGAACTGACGTAGATATGTTTCCTTGTGAATTGTGCAATTTTAAAGCTTGTTACTCTGCAGGCGTGACCACTCATTGCCAAATGGTACATGGCAAAGATCAACACTTTATTTGCCGAAATTGTAATATTACAATTGATAGTGGAGATTCCTTGCAAGAACATTCACTTATACATGATACTACTGCTTTACAATACGAATGCAGCATATGTCATCATTTGTTCATGGATATAGAATCTATAACTAAACACAATTCCATTAAGGATGGCATTACTCAGTCTTATCGTAGACTTAAAGAATATGTCTATAAATGCACAGCCCGTTATTGTGGATGTTGCTTTAAAACTGAAGAAAATTTACAGTACCATTTGCGCTGCCATAATATAAAAGATAAGAACTACATTTGTCCAGAATGTTCTCAGGTATATGCTTTTTGGCATCATTTGAAATATCATTTGTGGAAAATTCATAAAGTAAATGTTGAAATGTTCTCATGTGAGAGTTGCACTTTTAAAGCTTGCTATAAAGCCATTGTAGCTCAACATTGCAGACATTTCCATGCCAGAAGCCAAAGTATCTTGTGTAAGAGTTGTAATACGATATTTGACAATATTCAATTATTTCAGGTACATGCGGAAGATCATGAACAGCATAAGTATGAGTGTTGTGTTTGCCACCAGCTCTTCACTGAAATAGAAACTACTGTTAAGCATTTTGAAGGTGAAACGGATACAGAGGAATCTACCTCTGTAGATGCTGAAAATGGTAGAGTAAAAAAGTCTTTAAAACGTCCAAGAACTCCAGGTAGTGACTCAAAGGAAGTTAAGACAAATTCAGGATTAACATACCGTGCTTTGAAAGGCTTTGATCACAGATGTAATATACGACATTGTGGATGCTGCTTTAAAAGTGAAGAAAAATTATCTTACCATTTAAAATGTCACAATTTGAAAGGGAAAAATTATATTTGTCCAGAGTGTTCAGATAAATTTGGATTTTGGCATGTTCTTAAATTTCACTTATGGAAACAACATAAAATTGATATGAATATGTTTTCTTGTGAACTATGTAATTTTAAAGCATGTTACAATGCTACTGTCGCTACTCATTGTCGTAATTTACATACTAAGCATCAGCGTTTTTCGTGCAGTCACTGTAATGAATTATTTGAAAACATAGACCTAATTGAAAGTCATAATCATCCTGATATTATTACTAAATATGAATGTAGTGTTTGTCATCAAAATTTTAATAAAGAAAGCATATTGAAACACAATGGGTTAGATGTTGATAGCGACAAAACCGAAATAGAATCTAATATGGATGAAATATTGACGAGAAAAATCCATTTAAATTCAAAGAAAAACTTTAAAGAAAATGTTAGCAAAGATAAAACCTGTGTGAATTCTTACCGACGTTTCAAAGAATATGCTTATAGATGTCCAGTACAGCATTGTGGGTGTTGTTTTAAAACGGAGAGTAATTTAAAATATCACTTGAAATGTCACAATGCTGATGGAAAAAATTACAAATGTCCAGAGTGCTCTCAAATTTTCCAACATTGGCATCACTTAAAACTTCATCTTTGGAAGAAATACGCTATTGATTTAAACATGTTTAGTTGTCGGATCTGCGGCTTCAGAGCTTTGTACAAGGCAAGACTGGCATCTCATTGTCAAGCTTTGCATTGTAATGAACAGCGTTTTGTATGTAAAATGTGCGGATATGTGCTGGAAAAAATTAGTTTTGTGGAAGAACATATAACATTGCATAAAAGCGTTGAATTTGAATGTGATGTGTGCCATTATATTTTGCCTGAGTTGACTAATGTTTATCAACACAACAAACATCAACCCTCAGATACTTATAAATGCAGTTTTTATGGCTGTAAATATGCATCAAAATCCCCTAAAAAAATAAAAAAGCATGAAGTTAAACATACTGAAGAAATTCCACTTTATTATACACAGTTTGGACCAAGGGTACAAGCTGAATTGCCAAAGAAACACTTTGATTCCCGCCAGAGGAAATTTCAATGTTCTTATTGTTTTTTCTCCTCCAATTTCCATTTACAGTATGAAAAACATTTGCAACTTAAACATCCTTACATTAAAAACTCCTTTGTCTGCAAAATGTGTTCATATACATCAAAAACCAAAGAACAATTTGAGCTGCATATATTTGCCCATAATAAAGGCATATTATCTGCAAAATGTTTGTACAAATTGCAGAAACATTTGACAACTAATTATTCCTGTCATCTATGTGAATTTATTGTACCTAAGTGGTCAACTCTTAAACTTCACAAAATGAGAGTTCATCATGAGGAAAATGTTTTGAAATGTATTTATTGTCCATACGTAACTGGATTTAAAACAAATTTTTATCGTCATCTTCAGAGTAAACATCAGAAAGCTGGCCTACTATCCTGCTCTGAGTGTTTTTATTCGACTTTTAGTCAGAAACTTTTCACCAGTCATATTGTCACTCATAGGTCAAGTTATAATGAAGGGAAGTGTACAAATAGTGTTCCAAAAAGATATCCATTAAAAAATGTTCGACGATGGCCATATTTATCCAATGGCTCAAGATACAGTTCTAGTGCCTTTTGTACATTAACTTGTTCTCTGACGCCAAGAACTGCATTAACTTATTCTGGAGATTTTGAAAATTCCAATGTTTCTCAAGATGTTGGAAGTGAATTTAGTAAAAATATGGAATGTGTCGATTCTAAGTGGAAAATTCCAAAATTAATTGAAAATCCTACAGCTACTGTCACTAATTCTGTTTTAAGATCAGAAGTGCCTAGTGCTTGTATTGTAAAGGCTGAACTTACTGATTTATAGAAACTTTACTAGTATTAAGAATTACAAATTTAATAATGAAAATGTTTTTGTTTATATTTTTTTTTTAAATGTCTTTATTCAAAATGAAAATGTTATTGATTTTTTTTTTTATGGTTATAGTTCCATTCTTCCCCTCCCAATAAAACTATATAATTTATTTCAAATCATTTGGAACATGAAATTTATTGATTTAAGTTCTTTGTGAATGTCATGTTTAAAGCTGATATTACTGTGATTGGGTTTATAATAGTATTGGAAGAAAAAAAAAATGTTGTCTTGTATAAGATTTGGTTATAAAATGTATATGTAAGAGAAGCTGGCTTAGAATAATTTACTTGCAATTTTTAAAAAAATCAATCACTATTTCATTTCTAACAGTTAGTTTATATGTAATTTAGTAAATTATAAACAATACATGAGTTTCAACAAACCATGCCTCATACAAATTTTATATGCTGTTTGTAAAAGGGAAGAAATTTAGTGAATCAAAGCACATTATGCATTGTTTAGAAAAATTTCAGTTTCAAGTGTTTCTGTGTGTAAAAAGCTAAATTCTCCTTAATTTAGTAGTAGACGAACATGCAGAGTATATTTAAAAAGTGGGAAGAAGTTTTTTTTTTCCCCCACTTTCCAACTTTAGCTTGAATCAAGCAAATTTGGTTACATTGTCATTTATTATTGTTTATTGTTATAATTATATAAAATACTTTGCATATCTACAAATCTTAAAAAGTATAAAAGTGTTATATAATGGTAATATAATGGGGCAGGGTTCCCTTTTTTAAAAATCTTTCACTTTTTTTTTTTTTTAATGTATGGTAAAATTACTGTCGGTAATCTAAAAAAAAATAGTTTTTTTTGTT
>PXIH01S0041850.1:0-12859 GCA_003024985.2 Euperipatoides rowelli
ACAAGTAAAAAAAAATTACAAGTAAAAAATTTATTTACAAACTATTAAAAAAACTATTTTAAAAATAAATGTAAAGTAAAATGAATTTATAATACACTAACACACAAAATCAACTAAATTAGTTATATTCAACCTCAATATTCTCACTATAACAAAACAAAATGATATTATATACAAAGAAATGATTTTAATCTTATTGTCTTATGAGTAATATTTTTATAAAACACATTTTTCAAGAGGGTTAATGTAAGTTAACCCTCTTATGTTAACCCTCTTTAAAAATGTGTCTTATAGAAATATTACTCATATATTTGTTTAAAATGTCATTTTGTTTTGTTAGAGTGAGAATATTGAGGATGAATATAACTTAGTTGATTCTGTGTGCTAGTGTACTATATAATCCTTTTACTTTGTGTTTAGTTTTAAAATAGTTTTTTGTAATAGTTTGTAAATATTTTTTTTACTTGTAACTTTTTTTTACTTGTAACTTTTTTACTTATACTTTTTTAGTTGTACTTTATTTTACTTGTACTTTTTTTACTTGCACATTTTATTTGTACTTTTTTCACTTGTAATTCTTTTACTTGTACTTTTTTTACTTGTACTTATTTTTACTTGTCCTTTTTTACTTGTATTTTTTTATTTTTTATTTTAACATTTTATTTGTACTTCTTTTTATATGTACTTCTTTTTACTTATACTTTTCTTCATTTGTATTTTTTTAACTTGTATTTTTTTTAAAAAAATTGGGTTTGGTTTTATGAATGTAAGTAAAAAAATTCTGAAAGTTGTTTAACAACTAAAATTATTTTAATTGTGTAAATTTTTTTAACTGTGTATGAATATCATTTTTTATGGAGGCTAAATATTTTAACTATAAAATGTATTCAAGATAAAAGACAACTAATTAAATATAAAACAAATTTTTTTATTGAAGTTCTATAATAATTAAATAAATACATGTAAAACTCTTCTTGATTCATCCTGTAGTTTTGTTGTGTCCATATGCATAACTGAGACACCCATTGTTAAAGATATATTGCTTATCATCATATGGAGTTAGACTTGTTTTGTTTACAATTTCCATTATGCAGTTGGTGTTGGTTTTGCCTGATAAATGTCATGTGTGTCTTATAATGTACTTTATGAAATAAACACTTTTTATAATCTTGATGCCTTAATATTTTTTTCACTGCATATTTAGAAATTCCTTTTGCTGTTTTCTTCTCCATGTTGTCTGTTACAAAACAGTACACTTTGGCTTGAAGTCTCACAAAATCTTTAATAATAGTTGAATTCATTTCATCTTTAAATTTACCTATAACATTTTTTATTGACTTCCGAGTAGAGGGGATGTACTTTTGAATAGTTGGAAGTATCAAACAACTCTGGATTTTCAGACATGTCTTCATAAAAATCATTTGTTTGAATTTCATAAGCTAAAGAATCCCTATCTGTGAATAGGAGTTTATCTTGGTCTCCATACTTAGGTTTAACTTACTCATAATGGATGTTGTAAATTAAAGTCTTTGTCAACTCTAGAATAGTAAACCCGACATAAATAGGATGATTCAACTTTAAAAAGACTTTCTTCATATTAACAGCTACTAGGTCTTCACTAAATATTTGAAAAGTTTTAAAAGATGGAGAAGCAATGAGTTTATATAGCTTTTTAGTACCTGAGATGAGTTTAATGTTAATTCTGTTCTCAAATTCCCCATTGGTTTACCAAAAACTACATATGTAAGTTTTTGAAATATAAAAGTCCTNTTCGGGTAAATTATTGAGAAGCTTTTCTAGTGAGGTGTTTATGAATTGGAAGGGTCGATAAAATTTAGACTACCCATTGAGAATGAAATATATTTTTCCATCTTGTTGGGAATCACTGTGTTTTTTTTTTAATTTTCCAATTCCTTGTATGATGAAATGGCTATCAAATCCTTTCAAGTTGTGAATAACTATTGGAACTTTATTGGTATAACATAAACTTCTGTTGCATGTTTTATGTGCTGCACCTTGGAACTGACCATCTGTGTGATCATGATCCTGAAATTTATCGTCTAGCAATGGCTTTTCACAAATGTGACAATGTAAAGCCGTATTATATTTTTCTTCATCTTGTGTAGTAAACTTCATAGGTATATTTATTTTTCTCACTAGGATAATTTTTTCTTCTTCTAAAAAACCAAGTAAAAAATTATGAACAACAACCAGGCCTCTATATACTACAGGTTTCTGACTTTTTCCATCCAGTCCGACTATAATATAACAAAATCCTGAAGGTTCATGTCATAAAGGGTGTTTTCATACTAGGTTGGCATGTACTGATTTTAACATTGAACATTTCAAAATCCGCATATATAACCTTTGGAACTTTAAGCTTAAAATGATAGTTTGTAAATTTCATCCATTTATCTTCTTCCTTGGGTAGGGTAAGTTTTTGTGGTCCGTGTTCTTGACATATTTTAACATGTTCTTCAAAGTTTTTTTTCCATGTAAAGTCGATGTAACAATATACACAGTAGTATGCTTCTCCATTAAGTTTTGTAAGGGAGCTTAAAGGTCTGCTAAGAGATTTAATGTAAAAGTAATGATTTTTTTCTCCTTTTGATATTATTAATAAATCTACATTCTTATCACATTTTAGTTTGGTAATATGAAGTGGGGATATTTGTTTTTAATATCCATATACATTAATCAATATGTTAATCATTTTTTCAAATTTTGATACTTGAGATAAAGAAAAAGGAAAATCAAGTTCTTTTATATTGAACTCATTTTTAAATTCTTCATATTTGGACACATGTTGAGCGTGTTGTGCTTGTGGATGTAGAGCTGCAAGTATCGACCATAGCAAACATTTTTTATCTCGGTTCTTTACATTTAAAACTCAATAATACTTTTTTAGGTAATTTTATATAACTTGTTGCATCTAAAGGCCTATATTTTGCAATTTTAATTTCAAGAAATAGAACTACTTCTAAATGCCAGTCACTTCCATTTTTCTGGAACTCTTCAAATGATTTTAATATTTTCATATACACTTCTTGTGTGTTTTCAGTAAAAGCTTCATTTTGTATAGTAACACTGCAGTTGCTTAGGAAGTATGGTGTGATAGTTTCAATTTCCTCCTTTTGAATATTTTTTGAAAACTGTAGACATCTGTTGAGGTACCATTTAATATTTTGCTTGGAAGAAAGATCCAAGTTTATAATTTTAGAATAATATTTTAAAAACTTGTTTAAGTCTTTCATGTTTGCTTCTTCAGCTTCAATTTTGTAGCTTGCTAGATTTTTTTCATCACTTCTGAAAATTTACATGGGTTACAAGAAGTCTTCTCATTGACTTCTATACATATATGTTTTGTTTCTTCTTCATAAGGTGAACCCTTCCTTTTGTGCATATTTCTATTGGTATCTTCAACTTCTATTGATTGTGTAATATCTTTCTGTTTTTACAATCATTTCTAATCATATGATTCAAAAAGTTTGTTTTCCGTTTACATTTTTTACATTTGATGTTTTTTTCCTCTAACTTATGTAAAGTTTCATGTCATTTCAAATCTCTTTTTGTTGAAAAAAAACTTCTTGCAATATGAACATTTTCACCTTTGTAACATTTTGAACTGACTTATTATCATTTCTTACAAATGATTTCTCACAGTAGGTACACTTCAACTTTTTACTTTGGTGTGTTGTACTCTTGATGTCTAATTAAATTTCTATGGTTTTAATATCTCCCACTACATATTTCATAAATAAACATTTTGACATTTTGTTGTTGAAAATGCTTGGAGAAACTATTTTTTTTTTCAAGCAGGCTTAGATAGATGTTACTCCTTCAAGTCTCTGAGTAGAAATGAGTGTGAATTTTGCCTCACTTATATAGGAGATCGCCTGGTCCCCATAGCAATCTACTGATTAGTCAATTAGAATGTAACTATATCTAGTTGAATTATACAGTCCTGGATTTATATGCTTTGAAATATATATATTTTTTATCTGGCTTGTAGTCAAGAGATAATACACAACTTGATTTTTTTATGATGTACTCAAGAGATTAACATAAAACTGTGAATTTCTATGATGATGCCATAGCATCATTTTATAGAACTCTTATCTCTTTTTTTGTTTGACTTCATATTAATAAGATGTATAGAATTATTTCCATGTTAAAATAATTAATATAGAAGGTATTATGTAAATTACCTCTGTTTAAGTTAGATTTTAAAACTATATTTGAAAGTGCCACCATTTTTAATTTTTGACTGGAAATGATTAGTTGGAGGTGATATATTGACTAGAAGTCATGTGACCAAAGTCAATCTTCTTAGATTTTCTAAAGTTTTAATTTTTGAACAATATAATGTTTAAGTTTTTCATTATTGTTATTTACAGCGATTGATTGGATATAGAATGCAATTAGATTATTTTTTTATTTTGATGATGATGATGATCACTTCTATTTAGCCTCAGCTTACATTCAGGTATTAGAGGTTTCTCAAAATCAAAACAAAAAATGTCTAATGTTTTTGTAACTTGTTCTGCCTATACAATTATAGCACTTCTTGTCAGTCATCTTGTAAATTGTATGTAGATTTTATCATAGTAAAAGTATGTATGTAGATTTTAAAGCAGCCTATATACAGTAGATTTATTATTTAATGATCAATATTTTATTATTTAATGATAAAGTTTTGATTCTTTAAACGTATATACGGTAGAATTTATTATTTAATGGTAGCGATATTAAAATTCTTTAGTCTAATATTAAAAATTATGTACGGTATAATTTAGATGCATGCAGAATTTGTATAATAATATGTTTAATTATAGCGATCAATTTTTTTTTAATTAAGTGCCCCCGGTACTAATGTACTAAGTATGGTGAAAGGCTATAGCACGGTAAAAGATTAGTATTGTCTGGTACTGTAGTAAGAGTAGGCTATACAATCATTAAACATTTATCCAAGCTAAACTTGTATGAATTTTGAGTGATTGGGCTTTTTTTTTTCTACTTTAGTTCTTATCTAGCCAGTCATTAAAAGATTAAACATCTGGGGTCCCTTTTACAAAAGATGTCTTTTTTGCAAAATAAAAATGATTGCTGTGCTGTAGATCAAACTTTTCATTTAAGTAAAATTTGGCTATGTATTGTAGATTTCATTATAGTAAAAATATATACTGTAGATTTTTTTTTATTCCACTTCATCAATGTTTTTATTATTATTTAATGGTAGAGTTTATTTTTTAAAGTAGATGAGAAAACTATTTTAATTTATCGATGTCAAAATTCTTTAGTATTAAAAAAATAATGTACGGTATACTTTAAATGTATGTCATGTTTGTATGCTATTACAAATTTATGATGATAATCAGACTTCTCCATGATGTAGCCTACGATAAAGATTATTATAGTATGGTAAAGATTATAGCATGACAAAGATGATAATACTTTAGTACTAGTAGTAGTAGTAGTAGCATTAGTATAGGTCTACAATCATTACACATTTCCCTAAGCAAATCTTGACTACTGGTGCTAGAGATTTTCTTTACTACTCAAGTTGCTATGCTTAGAAATTTCTAGTGCACTGTTAAAAGCTCAATTACATCCAGGGTCTTTGTACATTGGAGTTTTGAAAATAATTAAAAATACATTGTGGTTGATATGAAGTCAATATATCTTTAGTGACTATGAAAATTTAAATTGAACATGAACAAGACATGTCTCAACATTCTAGCTTAAATAGATCCTTGGAAATTTACGTTTTCGTTCCATTGTAACAATTAGAGTTAGATACGGCACTGTCTTCAAACGATCTATATTAATATTCAATAATTCATATTGGAACAAAATAGAAATACTAACACTGTAAGTAACTTATATTCTGATTTAAAAAAAAATTAAACATGATGTACAAATTATCAGGATTTCAATAATCTACTCCGTGTTCAGATTGGGACCCCCTTCTCCCTTCCTCAAAAAATGAGCTATTTTTAGTTTTATGTGTTTAAAATCAAAATGGGTGGTGCTACTAACTTGAAATTTTTACTGGAGGTGTATTAAAGGTCTCGGATGTGATGCATGATGTCAGAGCCATGAGATTGGTGGGCCCAACCCTTACCCTCTACCATTTTCTCATTTTTTTTTTAATTTTTTAAAAAATATTGATTAATGGTAGATATTGATTATCGAGAGATATTGATAATCGATAGTATTGATTAATCCATATCCCATCATGCACCTTGAAATATTCTATCCCAGCATGCATCATCATGTGATGTCATAGGCCATGTAGCAGTATAAAACACCCTATAACTTTACCCTACATGATATTGATACATATCAATATCTATTGATATATCTATATATATATCGATGATAGATCGATTAACTGATTGATATTCTATCTCAGCATGCATCATCATGTGATGTCATAGGCCCATATATAAGCATAAAACACCCTATACCTTTAGCATACAGGATATCAATATATATCAATATATCAATATATCAATACTATCGATACTCAATTTATTATCGATACCATATCTCATCATGCATCATAATACTACCCAGAATGCATCATAATATGATGTCATAGGCCTATAGATGCCCATATATGGGCACAGAAAGGCAGCCATCTTGGAGTTTCAAACTCAAAATTTTGGCCACATCTTGAAAACACCCGGATTGGGCCAGAAACGACATTTTTTATCTACTAGGAAAACACCCGGATGAAATTTTAGTTCTCCTTTTCTATCTACTAGTAAGCTATATACTGATATACAGTATACTGTATAATAGAATGTGTTGCTAATTCATTTATAGAAACAGATTATTGAATTTAGCTATATAGCCTAAAAATAATATAATATATTTTATTTAAAGATTATACAGCATATGCTTAATTATATTAAATTTGATATTTTAAAAAATATTGCTAACAATNGTTGATTTTTACTCTGAAAAATAAATAAGGATTAATGTATTGTTAATCTTTACCTACATCATCCACTCTTATGGTGATCAATAAATAAATCTAAATGTTTTTAACCTCCTTACTAATTTGACTTAAAATTTTATGTTGGGGAGAGATTGTGATTTGAGGGATTAAATTCCTTGACCCGCTGTTATGAATATACTGTATGTTTAAAAGATAGACTGGATTCTATNTCAAAATATGTNTATATATTCAGATTCTTAAGTGTGCTCACTAGATGCTTCATTATTATTATTATTATTATTATTATTATTATTTTAAAAATCTACTGTTATGTTTATTGCTAACTTCACTTTTTTTTTTAAAAGTATAATCTTTGAGCTACTGCTATCACTATATTATTTATTGATCGATTTCAATAAAAAGCCATCCAATGAACTTGGTTTCTCAATCTATGCACAGTTAAATATCAACTAGACTCTGGTACTCTTGACAGCGGAAATTCTGTCTTGATTGGCAAAAATACAGTACAGTTGATGATAAAGACGTTCATCACATCATGTGTTAGAGTTGTGAATAGTAAACTCACTCAAGTGTGTACGTCACATTCAGATATCTTATTGTCTAAAAGTTCTCTTCATAATTAAAGATTAGAAACAACGTAGATGATTCCATACTTCCACATAAAGTGCACAATTAAAACAATTTAAAGTTTATATGATTTCATATTGAAATATTTGAAACGGCATTTTAAAACGTATAACTAAACATGGCACCTACTTAAACTATATAGAATGATCACTAAAAAATACACATAAAATCAACTAACTAGATCAACAAATTACAATTATAAATATTAAAATATAAGTAGTATTAAATTAATCAAACAAAACATTAAGCATTTCAAAAGTCAAAGAAAGGGAGATGCAGTGACAGCTGCATGCGATCCCACCTACCTGTACCAAACTTTAAAATAGTGGTGTTACGAATGAGGAGTAAAAAGAAGGTGCAGGAGGTAATAGAGCAGACTACATGTCAATATGCAAAAACAGTTTAGTTATAATATTCATTTATTGGAGTAGCAGGATGTATTTGAGTGGAGGTAAAACATATTAAATAAATTTAAATATGATGTTTGAGATAAAGATTAGGATGGAATTTAATAACTAAATTTATTCTATAGTGAATCAAGAATTGAGATATTATAATACACTATACTAAAATTAATGAAAATAAATCCAGGTTGATGATAATTAAGCTCAACTCCAAGATGAAAAAAACATATTATCATCACACTACCGCCCGGACAACATTCATACCACAACATTATACAAATATTAAACACTCATTCTTGCCTACATCATTCAGCAACACACAGGGATAGTACAGCTTTATCTTGTTAACATGAACCACTTTGTCCAATACACTACCATTGATACCTTGTATTCTAATGTTGACCATGCCTTCCCGGTTGATCACACAATAAGGCCCTTTAAAACAGCGCTTCAACTTCCGATTATGTCCAGCATAACTTGTGAAATCTAAGAGTAACTTGTGATCTCCTGGTTTAAACTCCCTTAGACTCCACAACCTGTTTCTGTGTGAGCGGTTTTGTTTAGAGGATATAGTAAGGTTCTTCATCACTTTATCCCTGGCTTCATTCACATGCTCAATCATGTTACTTACCACTTGTGGAATTTATTGACCATAAAAATCATCAATTCTTACTACAGGTACTTTCTGGTTGATTTGATAAAACCCATGAAACACATAAAAGTTATTTCCCCTGTGCTCCTGTGAACCAAGTTGTTCAAGTTTTGAATTACTAATGGTAGATAAGTATCCTACTTAGAATACTGTTCATTACATATTTTGATAATACTCCTAAAATCTTGGAATTTTCACTTTCTGTTACACCATTAGCCTGGGGATTATATGACATTGCCCATATGCCCTTTATACCCAATGCTTTATGCACATCCTTCACCTCAAATGATGCCCCATATCATGGTAGAATGTTATTTATGTAGTTTTCGGCTACAGTTTCAGCTTCCATGTTGTTTATGGGAGATGCAAACATCATGCGATTGAAATGATCGACCCACACTAAAACATATTGATTTCTATGTTTGGTCAAGGAAAAAGGGCCCAGTATGTCTACCGATAATCTCTCCATTGGCACAGATGGGGGTTTGACATATTGAAATGGTGTTTTGTTTCTCAATATTTTTCTCCTCTGACAAATGTCACAAGACTGAACATACTCTTCAATGTCTCTCCTCATTGTACTCCAACTGAACAGTAATATGATCTTCCAAATGGTAATGCCTGTAGACATATGACCTCCTATAATTCCATCATGATATGAATCCATTATCTTCATTCTTAATCCATCAGGAACTACTATCCTGTACTTCCACCCAGGCCAGTGGTCAGGTATCACCTTTTTAAGTAGCAATCCTTCATTGTCAGTGGCATACTCCTCTGACATTTGTCCACCATTCATGATAGTCCTACAATTATCATCACACCACTTTTCATCCCTCTGTGCCTTGAGGATCTCTTCTGTGTTCATAGGCTTATTAACAACACCAGCTGCAACAGTGACAGAAGGTACATATTCACTATGCACTCTGGATAACCAGTCAGCCACATAGTTAAACTTGACCGGTTTATATTCGATGAGCATGTTATGATCCTGAACCTGGAGCAACCTTCTGATGAGTCTCAAATTAGTACCCTTGACCTTAAACATGTATGACAGTGGCTTATGGTCAGTCTGGAGAATTATCCTGTACCCATATGTTATATGTCTGAATTGTGACATGGCATATATGCTGGCCAGTGCCTTGCATTCAAAAGCAGAATAATTATGTTTGGCTTTGTTTAGTTTTCTATTGCAGAATGCCACCAGATGTGTACCTCCTAGGTCATCAACTTGTTCACATATAGCCCCTACCCCAATTCAACTTGCATCAGTTTTAATTATGAAGTTTTTCCCAAAGTCAGGGTACTGAAGGAGAGGAACTTCAGTAAGCATTACCTTAAGTTTATTGAATGCAGTGTCAGCATCCTCATTCTATGTTATTTTTTCTTTACCCTTGATCAGTTGATATAACAGGTCAGCCACCTCAGTTATACCACTTATGAATCTCCTGTAAAATTTGACAGTGCCAAGAAAACTGTGAACTTGTTTTACACTTTCAGGCCTTTTGAAATCCCTCACCACCTTTACATTTTCCTCAGTGAGTTTGAACCTATCTTGGTCAATTATATGTGACCCAGAAATTTAAGGCTTTTATGGAAAAGAACACACTTAGATGGATGCACGGCCATGTTTATTTTCTCAGTGCACAAGCACTGCCTCCAGCACAACTAGATGAGTGTCAATATCATCAGTGAATATGATATCATCTTGAAACACCAATTATAGTGTCCTTCAGATATGACATCAAACAAGGCTTCGTTCATTACCTTATGAAACCATCCTGCACTCGTGGATAATCCCTGAGGGAGGCATTCCATATGATAACCTCCAAATGGAGCACTGAAAGTGAAATGATCGTTAACACTCTCATGAAGCTTGGTTCCAAGAGTGACCTTGGAACCACTAAGATGATCAATAATCTTGTCTATCCTCATTAAGGGATACTTGAAGGCTTGACAATTTGATTTATCATTCTTAAGTCTAACACCATTCTGATATTTGTTGATTGGGGCTTCTTTTCCAAAAACATTGCAGGGGTGTTCCAATTGATGATGTTTTGGAAATTATCCCTGCCTTCTCAATATGAGGAATACGATATTGCAGTTGATATATTGCAATATATGAAATTTGGTCTCTAGGGAGGAAGGTTTGCCCGAGTCATGTCGGCTACATTTTTGACTAGTATGCCTTTGTTTTTGATTAATATGTCATCTAGCATGTCAATTTGTCTTTTATCTAGCATTATTTCTTTAGGATCCATAATTCTGTCAGCTTCCTGAATTTGCCCTTTTTTAAGTTGAGGTTACATGTCGTCCACTGTATGACACCAACCTAACTCCATACTACAATGTTCAACATTTTCCACCAATTTTGGAGTGAGGAGCATAAAACTTTATTTCACTTGACACTATGTCAATTTTTGCCTTGATGCTGGTCAACATATCAAAACCCATAATAATTTGGTAGGAGTTCTTTTGACTGAATTCAGTGAGACACACCTTGTGTTTAAACTTCACACTGTTTAGCTCAACATTTACCATCACACAGTCAGCCTTGGTGCATCTAGGGCTGATAGGAATGATCAGTTTGGCCACAGAACATTTGTGGTCATGATGTCTAACTGGAGCTCAGATTTCCTTGTTAAACAAGGGATTTCCCTTGTTTAACAAGGAAATCTGAGCTCCAGTATCAATCAAAGTGTCAATCCACCTGCCCATGATCCTCAATCTTATCAGAGGTTTCTACTTTTACCATGATCAAACTTGATGATGTGTTCCTTGATCTCACAGTCATCTCATTTCCACCCCTTCATCATTTTTTCCTGATTTTTATATTATTGCACATCAATACAGACACCCTCTTATGGGGTTTTACAAAAGATGGATCCTTCACTTTTGCCCTTGATGTTCTTTACCATGGAATCCAAAATTGTCCCCCTGATGCCCAACTGTATTAGTATAATTTTGTCCTCTTCTCCTCACCACACATTCACGTTGTCTGTGACCCTTTCTCCCACAATGCCAACAAGTGATGATTCCATATGAACTACCGATTGCTTGTCTGGTATTACCATTGTGCATATCCTTCACTTGCATCTTTAGTGCATCTATTTCATTCTCCAAAATTTCTTTATCTCTATCAACACTGTTTATATTTTTCACCACTTTCTTCATATCTCTTATCACATTCCTCTAGCTTAAGTGCATATCTCACGGCCTCCTTGAAGTAGCCAATGTTGTTACAAATTACTTCAATGTGATATCACTCGGCCAATCCTTTTAGAAATTGTTTGGCCAATAACTGAGAGAACAGTGAATCATCCTTGAAACCCTTGGCATATGCACTCCCTAAACTCATCAACCTAAGTTTGTATAATGTGACAGATTCACCTTCATTTTGGACACAATTCTAAAACATTTCATGACTTTGTTGTGCAAGGTTCAATTCTTTGCTGAATAATCTTTCAAACTCTTCTAGTCTTTCTGTGAATNATATTCCTTCTACATTTCCTAACCCTTCAAATTGCTTTGTTCTGCCTTTCCCCACTAATTTTGACTCAAAAGCCTTATAGGCATGAACATCAGACCATTGGTTATCTAATGCCAATGTCTTAAAAGCTGCAACTATTCTCTCTGTTTCATTGAAATCCCTGAGATCCCAATTAAACATGGGGAGTAGTTTGATGGGATCACCTTTACGAGTTCTGTTACCCTGTTGCCAAATTCTTTGTTCAATATCACTCCTATGATACTCACTTTCCCCCTCATCAATTGCATTTGTTTTATTTACAACCATTGGTTTAATTTTATCTATGGTGGCACCTACTACCCTTGCTGGGGCTGCAACAATTTATTGTCACTTATTCCCCTAATTTCACTATCAATCTCCACCAATGCAAGCTGATTTCCCCCCATATCACTTGATACACTCCTCTCTGTAATATAATCACCTTCTAGTGTGATATCTGTTTCATTTTCTCCTTCTGCCACTTTGTCTGATATCACAATACTCAATTTGCTTCTTGTTTCCATGTCATACTTATTTTGGGACTATTATTTAAAACAACTTGAATATTACTTCAACAGTGAAATGAATGACGTGACCAACCAAAATCTAATGGTGCAGACAAATATATTAAAACTAAACTAACTCATTACGGGTGTCCATACAAAACTAAACTAAAATATTATACATTTTAAAATTTAATT